>UFQX01000125.1:447267-562852 GCA_900497675.1 Arapaima gigas | reverse complement strand
CCCCCCCCCCCCCCCCCAAATGTTCTTTGTGCTGCTGTTGCTGGGATCCAGGGATTCGGGACGATCGGAGTACAAGAGCTCCTCAGCTTAGGATTGCAATTGCAACCAAAAGTCTGCCCTCAACTCAGTTTGTTTGCAAATCCAAAGTATTATTTACAACCGCTTCACAACCGACGGGAGCTCCGTAACGCAGATGCTTCTCCGATTGTTCCCAGGTTAGATAGTGTGAAAGCAACAGATACAGTTGTAAAAAACGAAACGTTCTCCGCAACACTTTTTGCATTATTTAACTACAAACAACACCACAATTAAAATAAACACTAAAATCCTTTCCAGAACCTTCTAATCAATTCCTGACACAAGTGAGTGCAATGTTTATCAGCCTTTAGTCATTTTCAGCTTTCCACACTATCCACAGTACCAGAAGATCGGTACTGCAGGCATTTATTCACAGATCAGGGTCTGACACGGCCACAAGTAAACTGTAATACAAAGAACAGTCATTTCGCGTCAGTATTTTATTAACTTCGGACTGCATTGAAATTACGATTAATTTGAACTGATTGTGTTTTTTTTGTTACCGATCGCCAACACCGATGGACACCAGACAGGCACCGTGAAGGGAGTCCTGCGTTTTTACTCTGTTTCCGCGTCGTTTACTACAAACTGATATCAGAGGGGGAACATGCAGAAAGCAGTCAGTGAAGAAAATAAAATTACCTTCAAACAGCATTGAAATCATCGCAGATTTAAAATGATGCCATTCTAGTACTGATCGCGTATACCCCAGAACACCAGACAGGAGCTGTAAACACCATGGAATCGAGTTAAATGAAGGTGGTCCCACACTCCGATTCTGATTTGATGCTCTTTACTCGCAACCGATGTCTGGATGCAGAAATGCAAAAATATTTAGAGAACAAATGAAGAAAATGCAATTAAAACTGAATAAATCTGGGTGGGGGGGTGAAAATGAAACATTGCTAACAGAAGTGATATGCAGAAGTGAGCGCCCCCTGCTGTCGGAGCACGAGCAGCGCATCGCCACGTCTGCGCACATCATTAACCTCCAAGGGCTCCTGCCTGCACAGATATGACGGACTGCGCCGACTACTACCAGCTGGGGGTGAAGGAGAAAGGGTTCTTCAGCTGCAACTCGACGTCCCTCTGCGTCCACCCGTCCTGGATTTGTGACGGGGCCAACGACTGCGGCGATTACGCCGACGAGGCCAACTGTCACGGTGAGGCGCTCTGGTTTCCTTCTGCATGCGCACGACACTGAGAACCTCAGCCTGAAGCTCCCAGAGCACAGCTGAGAAGGAGCGAGATGTTATGTGTTTGTAGGATTCTGCTTGTGCCCTGAATCAGAGAGGTTCGAAAAGAATCGTTTTAATCTCATGCACGGTTAATACCTTCTGATAACATGGCCCTTCAAGCTCCTGAAGACACTTTTGCCAGTAACCCATAATGAATAAAAGCTTAAAAATACGGGCTGCCCTCTTTTTAGTGACGGGTTACATAGCGGTTCAGTTAAAAAAAATGACTGAATATTTGACAAATTTTTGATTAATTCCATAAATGTATGACATTAGTGTCCTTGTTAGAGCCACTTAGGAACAAGATGTAAACACTGTGGAAGTGAGTTTATCTAAGGCAGTCCTACAGTCTCCTTTGGATGCTCTCTACTGCCATCTGTTGGTTCGTGGGGTAAACGCAGGTCACGTTTGCTCTGCCTCAGACTTTGGAAACTTTAGAAAATGCGGTGCAGTTATACGTAGTTAAACTTGGAAATGTGGGTATTGCAATTGTAACTCGAAAGCGCATATTCAGTTCATTTTACATTTACTGATTTATTAGATGCTTTTCCTCAAAAGTGACATGCAACTCAGAGTACGGAAAATGCGTCAAAAGCAGCTGAAGGGCTTTAGACATAAGATGACTGAACACAGCTAGCTGTCAGGAGATCAGAGAAAAAATGGATCTGAAAGAGATGGGTTTGAAACCCTTGAATCCTGGGAGGGATTCAGCAGCTCTGAGGGACAAAGGGAGCTCATTCCACCACATGGGGAACAACGCTGTGAACCTACTGTTTGAACCCCCGGAAATTGGAAGAACATGAGGCCAGAGGTGGAGCACCACAGCACCTTTGGTGGCGTGTAGGGAGTGATCAGGTCATGAAGGTATTGGGGTTCAGATCATCTAAACCTTTAGAAGGTCATAACAAAAGGCCTTGAACTCGACTTACCGGGTCAAGGATGTGCGGTGAGCAGTCCAGGTACTTGAGGAGCTCTTTGTGGAGGTCTTCGATCTCACGGCCTCGCCTGGCCCCGCTGCAGTCTCCTTCGGACACCAGTGCGAGGACGGCCACTTTGCCTGCCCCAGCGGGAACTGCATCTCCAGCGTGTGGCTGTGCGACGGGCAGAAGGACTGCGAGGACGGAGCCGATGAATTCCAGTGCGGTAAGATGCCGCTCCGCCCACTGCGCTTCCCTCTTTGTCGGCTTTCAGGAACCCGATTTCTGTCCCGAGGAAGAACAATAACTGTCCAACGCGTTCGGGATGGGATCCAGCTACACACTGTCAGCACAGAACCATCTGTATGTCCACCTCTGCACCCTTCTTCCATAAACATCTCTACTGGTTGTGTTTACAGGTCATTATTTATTCAAGACACTCTCTTCAAAGATGTGGATCTTATCACAGCTGTAATGTGTGTGAAGGAGCAGCCGCCACGTCGCACTGCTTGTATGTGCAAACACATCTGGCCATTAACGTCATGTCATGTTAAACACGTGTATGTCTGTCCCACAGGAGGCGCTAGAGGGCCCCTTTACTTTGGAACGCAGCCTGACCCCCCCCCCTCCTCGGATCAGTTTTGTCTATTTGAGCAACACTGACACTTCGGATATTTACACGTTAGGGAATTTTGCTCCACACTGACTGTGTGTTGAGCTACTTTACACTGATTTTACCTTTTGCACAACAGGGTTATTTTTACCGTATCGATTCAGGGTAAGTACCTTGACTGGGTACTACAGCAGGAGATGGGATTCAAAGTTGGCGCGTTTGGGTGGAAGGCAGCACCTGTAACCTCCTTTGGGCATTTCCACGCTTTGATGATGGTTCCTGAGGTCTGAACGTTGAACCGAAGCAGGACCTCCCGAGGGCCGTGGAGCCACAGGGCTGCTCCTGTCGCCTCTCGTGCGACTCAGTCCGGCGCAGAGGGGAGCGTCGCCTCCCGCCGCTTCGTCCCGACGTCACGGTGCAGGAAGTGAGCCGGGTGGTCGGTGACAGACAGGGAAAACAGAGCATTGATAATGTGTTGTTTTCTGCCGTCGCTCCCTGATAAATCACGGTGTCCCTTGCCATTGTGGGATCAACTCCCGCTCGTGTTTCATTAAACACTAATTATATTATACGTTTCCAGAACACACCGCCATGCGCTGCCATTATGAGGAGGCCACACGCACCATAGGTGGAGTCCTAACACACACACACACACACACACACAGAGAGAGCAGCTCAACCTATCATTTCCATGATTGCAATCACATCCAAGGGCCCCGTTTTGCCACGAAAGCCCACGTTTGCGCGGTTATGCAGCAGATGAGCTGTTTTACCTTTGCTCGCGTCGCCATGGCAGCACGTACTCTAAGTGTTTAATACCCGATGAGAGCAGCGAGACGCTCTGCCGTCGCCTGCATTTGCATACGTCTACCCAGAGGTGTACGTTTCACGTGAAGGACAGGTCTCTTCTTGAGTCGTCCTGTGGTTTTAAGGGACTGTCAAAGAAAAGCTGGTGTCTTTGTGGGGACAGACGTTTAATGAGTATCATTCACTTGCATCGCATTGCATTACATTAATCAGTTTACTTTTGCATTTATTCCTTTACCTGTGATGGACTGGCATCCCATCTGGCTCAGTTTGGGTGGGGTCTCCTCACAGAGTCCAAACACAGGTTTCAGGTTAACTGGCCACTCTGGATTGCTTGTATTGGATGTCTGTGTGTGTGTGTGTGTGTGTGTGTGTGTGTGTGTGTGTGTGTGTGTGTGTGTGTGTGTGGGGCCATCCAATGATGGACTGGTGTCCCAGTTAGGGTGTTATTTTATAGCCTGGTATCCAGTGATTATGGGATGTAGCCATCGTGACCCTGACCAGGATTAACGGTTAAGGATGATGGATGGATGAATGGATGGATGGATGGATGGATAGAGGGATTTACTCATTTGGCTGACACTCTCTTCAAAAGAGGCTTACAATGTGTGTTTTTCACTTTCTGCCCCATTTATACAACCGGGCAGTTCTTTGCACATTTATACACAGTTCACTGAAGGAAAGTCACCCATTTAGTGAATCTGTGTTAATCTGTTCTCCTTCGCTCAATTGGGGGAAAGGTGAATGTTCCGGAACGGCCAAAAAAAACACCACAAAATAGCATAGTTGCAGCGATAACCGTTATATACTTAAGTCATTGTGTCATTCTTAAGATTAGCATGTACAAAATATTGTAGTTTAGGGGACTCGGAAGCATGACATATGACATTTTTGAACACGTGGGCGCAGGACACACACGACGGGGTCTGCAGGGGGTAGTGATGATGATCAGCAGGAGGTCAGAACTGGGAGATCGGGGGCCCCGTTACATAGTTATATGTTATGTAGTTAATCCGTCTGTCGCACATCAGAAATACGAACTGTGATCATTTACCTGCATGTTTATTACATCTTTGAATCACGAAAAACAGACGTTATAAGAGAGACAAGTGACGTCGGTGCTCGGCGGCCGAGTCGACTGACACCCCGTTTCGGTGCCAAAACATTTTTTGTGTCGAATAATTCTGTTTTATTCAACGGAAAAGTAAAGGTTCGTTTCCCCGCTGAAGTTATAATTGAATATAACTCATCCTCCTCACTGCGTCATGTGGCAAAGATGTCCAAATAATAAAAAATTGGCAGGGATATTAATTTCAGTAACTTCCGAAATGAATGACCTTTCCTCAAACCCGTCAGCCTGCAGATATTAATTCAAAACAGCGGTGACATGAAAATAATTATGAAAATGGGCTGCGGAGTTTGAATGGAAAGTGTTTGCAATGATGAGTAGCAGCATAGGGTTACGTTAGATTTTCATAAAACCTTTCTTGTCCTCCGATACAAAATGAATTACGGTATAAAGAAGAGGAACTCCTGCTAAAGAGGCCTGATGAATGGGTAATAGGCTGGGCTGAGCGCCCCCTTCAGGAGGACTGTACCGCAGGCCTCGAGAGACGCTCCTGCAAGTGAACAAACCTGAACAAGTCGTACTGTACGTGTTATATATGAAACAGCCGTCTTTATGTCTTCTGCGTTACGGTTCATTTATCTCCCAAGTGATGAACAGTTTTAAGTTGTTCACACTGATTTACCCGCTGGGTAATTCTGGGTACTTCCGCAGGGGCTGGGATTCGAACTTGGGACGCTGCAATAACCTCATTGCCTTTGTACTTATTGTAGAAAAGGTGGGACACCAACCGATGTCACAGCGGACCTCAGAAATGGGCATCACCGCTGCCTACTTCTGCATTTGGGAATACGTTTTAAAAAATCAGATGAGAGAAGTTTAGAAAAATACATATTTAGCTGTCACTTTTCTCCCGCTTACGATATAAGTGCCTTGATCAAGGGCTCTACAGCAGGGCATGGGATTCAAACCCAGGTCCTCAAACTGCGGGCCCTGCCACACCACCTACTATGGGTGTCTGTGTGTTTTTCCAGTTCCCCCAAGCTGGCGATGCAGCTTGTAGGTGGTTTGAGAAAAAAATGTCCCGACACCAGTTTTTTTGTTTGCTCTTGTTCCCGAAGCCCACTGTGGCTCCGCAGTGAGAGGAGCTGCATTTGAACTGTTATAGCTCTTTAACTTGGCTGTTTTTTTTTTTTTTTAAACGGGGTAGAAATTACGTGGATTATCAGTTAGCGAATGGGCCAGCAGGGGGGCGTAGTGGTTAGAGGCCTCCCATTGAAACATCCCGGGTTCGAATCCCACTCACGCAGTGGTGCCCCTGATCGAGGTACTTAACCTGAACAGATGTAGGAAAAATGACCCTGCGGTATACAGGGGTAAATCACAGTAAAGCTGGTTATCACTGCAATCTGCATTGGACAATGGCAACCGATAAATAATAATTTAAAAAAAAACAGTAAACATTTAAAGAGGGATGTTGTAGTACAGATTTCGCGACGCGTTTGTCAAGCGCTTAAGTCTCTGTCGGCTGTTACGGGAAACGAGAAACGTGGCGAGAATTTGGGAGGAAGAGCGTTCGAACACGTGGAAGGCAGACGGAGCGACGCCTGCGATCGTGATCAGACTGAATCACAGCGCGTGAGCTGGGGTCGCCGAAGCCAACCGCAACAGCCTCCCTTCCCTATCTCCCCATCCGTGAGCTCTTGCTCTACTATTGCAGCAGACGCGCTTTGTGATGTAGAAACGCAGACAAATACAATCTCGGTGTTTTTAAAAATGTATTTATTTGTCCTCCCACCCCCCGAGTTCTGGTGTTTTTGCCTTTATTGCGACGCAGCAGGAAACAAACACAAAGCCGAGGGCAGCTCAGAGCGAGAGCGTCTGAACGTTCCTCCGGTGTTTGGTGAAATTCTGCCCCGGGGCTGCAGGTGGCATAGCGGTTAATGACATGAGCTTGTGCTCTCAGGGTTGTAGGTTCAGGTTGCTGCTCCTGCTCTAGCAGCCTTGAGCAAAGTACTTTCCTAGACACATCCTGCATTAAAATGGATTAAATCCCTCAAGTTGGCCTCGGATAATTAGAAGGGACAGCAGGGGTTGTAGTGGTTGCAGCTGCTACTTTCCACTCAGAAGACCTTGTTTCAGATCCCACCTCCTGCTGTAGTCCCCTTGATCAAGGTATTTACCCTGAAGTGATACAGTAAAAATTATCCAGCTGTACAAATTTGTAAATCAGTGCAATTTGCCTTGGAGAAAAGTGCCAGATAATTGAATAAATGAGAGGTACGCGATAAATGTTCTGCGCAAACGCGAGTGAACGTGGCGGCCGTGTCGCCCGCAGACTCGTCCTGCCTGTGGAACCAGTTCGCCTGCTCCAAGAACAAGTGCATCGCCAAGCAGTGGCTGTGCGACGGGGAGGACGACTGCGGCGACGGTCTGGACGAGGGCGAGGACATCTGTGGTCAGTGTCCGCCAGGCGCCTTCCTGGACACGCTTTCCAATCGTCCTGAAGGAAGGCAGCCCACCAGAACATGTGTAAAATTATTAATAAAATATATACTATATTAAGATATATATCCTCCAAGGGAACCCACCAGAATATGTGTAAAATTATCAATAAGTTATATACTAAATATATATATATATATGTGTGTATAGTATATATGTACACACCTTCCACGAACGCCATAAATTCTATCATGTGTGATGTGATAATACAGCTACAGTTGGAAGTAGACACCTCATAAAAAATACAATATTCTACTACTACTACTACTACTACTAATAATAGTAATATTTTCGATTTAGATATTAAAGATTCAGAACTTACTATGATTTAACATGATTTAACACGTCCCCAGTTCACACCAATTCGTGAGTAAGACCTGGAGCCCCCGGTAGAAACAATGTGCTGCTCGTACCCGGTAACAAACCGTGTCGATGGCGTAATTGCGGCTAACTGTAAATTGCTTAACCGCAGCGCGTTGCCTGTTCTTTTGAACGACGCACTCGGCCCATACGGTGTGTTGAAAACACGTCAAATGTTGTGGCGGCGTAAACAGATTAACATATTCTGCAGACGTCCTTCCTCACACGCCTGAGGTGTCTTTGCCACTTGGCGTTTTCCGAGGATTGACAGCTGTGGTTTCAGAGACACTTGTTTCCTTGGAAGCTCACAGACATGCACACGCAGTCACACACGTGTGCTCACCTAACCTTGCGCTCAGTTTTCACCTTTTTTGCATGTGTGTGTGTGTGTGTGTGTGTGTGTGTGTGCGTGCGTGTGGGGGGGGTGAAGAATTCCGTTGTGAGCTGAAGTGTGTGTGTGGGGTCTGCAGGTGTGGTGGAGAGTCTTACTACAGAGTTACAACTGCCTTGTTCCTTATTTAACTTGCCCTGTTAACCCCTCCCCATCCACATGCCCCCCCACCCCACCCCCCAGGCTCAGTGACCTGCGCCCCCGGCTTGTTCAGCTGCCCCGGATCCCACGCCTGTGTGCCCCAGCGCTGGCTGTGTGACGGGGAAAGGGACTGTCCTGATGGGAGCGATGAGCTGGCGGCAGCTCGATGTGGTAAAACACCACGTTCCCCATGAAACCATTTAATACTAGTGCTAAGTACTAGTACCAACACCAAGACTAGTACTAACACCAAAAATCACATGCAAAAACCAGTACTTGTACTAACACCCACATCAACGCTGGCACCGACACCAACACTAACATAAACACTAGCACTAGTACCAACATCAGCTTGAAGATCAAGACAAGCATCAAAACCAATACTAGCACCATCACCGAGACTCGCAACATCACTATTAGTACCAATGCAAAGACTAGTACAAGACTGACACCGGTACTGGTACCAGCACCAATACTAGTGCCAGCATAGGTTTCAAAACCAAAACTAGCGCTCATACCAGCTGTAATACCAGTACCAACACCTAAATCGTGACCATAACCAACACTGAGATTAAAACTAGACACACACACACACACACACACACACACCCGCCTTGAGGTAATTCTAGTGTTAGGTGTCATCGTACGAACGGTCATGGTTGTTGATCTGTCCCTGATTTATCAATATTGTGCAACTTTAACCAGCGACCGATTAACTGTCCCCTCAGCGCCCAACAACACGTGTGACCAGAGCACCTTCCTGTGCCGCAACAAGGCCTGCATCCCCAAGCGCTTCGTGTGTGACCACGACGACGACTGTGGCGACGGATCCGACGAGCCACCCGGATGTGGTAAGTGCCCCCCGCGGGGCGGTCAGGAGGTGCCGGGTGATGCCGGTGACAGAAATGTGCGGGGACACCTTGACTAGCGGCGTAAGGCCACCTGGCAAACGCTCTGATCCAGTTCGACACCCCAGGTGACTCTGTCAGATCAGCAGTCGGCGAGAAAACACACAAAAAACAAGGTCATAAGGACTGATCAGCACTGCGCCAAGTGGTTATCAGTGTACATCACTATATTCTCATTTGCATATTTCTCTTTTAAACAGCGAAACTTATGGTGACAAATATTACCTGGGAATATAGAATGGTAGCTTTGTAGTTAATTTACGCTTTACTGGATGTCAGGAATTTTTATAGCACTTGGTGTGAATGAGTGACGCTGAGTTGTTGTACATTTTACTGAATGTGACTCAGCCAGCAGGGGGCGCAGTGTTTGGTGCTTCCTCCTTCGCAGTTAGATGGGCTTGGGTTTGAATCCCATTGCTGTTATAGCACCCTTGATCAAGGTGCCTGTCTTAAATTAGTACCGTGAAAATACTCCGCAGTGTAAATCAGAGTAAAGTTCACCATGTAAGCAGCTTTGGACAAAGTGGCAGCACAGCCTTCTCCACCATTTACTGTCTGATGGCCAGAAAACTGGTGAGCAACAGACTGACGGGTGTCTTTCCCGCCCAGCGTACCGACCCTGTGCCGAGGGGGAGTTTGCCTGCGCAGATGGACGCTGCCTCCCCAGCGCGCAGTGGGAGTGCGACGGGACCCCCGATTGCCCCGACCGCTCCGACGAGCCACCGCTCAACCCCAAGTGCTCGGCTGCAGGTAAGCGTCCGCTGTTGGGGGGGTGGTGCAAACGCTGGATCTCGCATTGAACTGCTGTCTCAAATCACAGCTTTTCAATCCATCTCCCTCCTCCTCCTCCTCCTCACAGCAGCAGCCGTCACCCGGCGCAACGTTTGGAATTCCGTTCCTCGATAGCCACTCGTGCCGGAGCCTGTTAGCACTTAGCGGGATGTGGGAGTCGAGCCGAAAGCCGACGACGACGCCTGTTGCCCTGATAAACAAGATGCTTGCATAATTCATAAAAACACTGTATTCTTGGCTCCAGACACTGAGCGGTTTCACATTTTTTGCGCCGTTCCTTCCCGATGCCACCGGCCACTCCGGACATGACACCGCCGGCTTTGAAATGATTTCCCACTCCCTCAGAATAGCCAAAACCAAGTCATATTTCTGTTCAGATATGAGTCTTCCGCTGCTCGTGTCATGGGTTTTGTCCTGGTCTTTGAAGCCTCGCCACGCTCACCTCCCCTCCCCTTTCTCCACCTCCAGAGAGCCTGTGCAACAGTTCCTTCTTCATGTGTGCCAATGGGAGGTGCATTTCTCCGGGCGGCCTGTGCGACCGGCGAGATGACTGTGGCGACCGCTCGGACGAGCGCAACTGCCACGTGAACGAGTGCCTCAACCGACGGGTCAGCGGCTGCACGCAGGACTGCCAGGACCTTCCCGTGGGGTACAAGGTCTGACCCCCCTGAGCTTCTCCAAAGCCATATGCCCACCTGTAGGGGGGTGCCCAGGGAGACCGTTACCTGGCGCTCTGTCAGTAAACCTCAGCCTGGTTTGTCCGTTCATGTGGTTCATTAATCACGGCAACACCCCCCCCCCGAGGTGCATCTTTCACTGAGCACTTCTGTAAGGTACTGTGGTAATGTGTGGTGAATCGGGGTAAACCACGACGGTAAAAACAGAGTATGGTAACGTGAAGCTGAGTGGACAAATCTGGGTGGTGTTTAAAGTGTCCGTGGGTTAGGGTCAGGGTTGGGTTACATGTGGCGGGGGAAGCGGATGTCAACAGGGTACGGGACTGCGGTGAAGAGGTTCTACCGGGTCGGATTGGTGGTTCCTGTCCGCTCGTCTCACCTTGAGGGCTGATTTAGTGGCGAATGTCCCCGTTTCTTGGGGAAATGCTCTAAAGAAGCTCTCTGCATATTCAAATGTATGCAAATCCAAAGCTGCAGCTGGTCTCGAAAATAAGCATGTCTGAATATCAGAAGATTTAATGATGTTTTGAGTATGAATTATTAGCCGTGGGCGGCACTGTGGCAAAGCAGGTACACAGCTCCTGGGCAGTGGGTTCAAATCCAGCTCAATGTGTGTGCGGTTTCCAAATACGTGTGTGTGTGTGTGTGTGTGTGTGTGTGATTACCAGCCCTGTCTGCACACTATGCTCTCCGGATAAACTGTGGACCACCGTGTTATCGATGCTGGGTGAATTATTAGGTGGATGATAGGAAACGGAAGCCACTTGTAGACGCTCCCTGATCTGGTCCATGAGGTTAAAGGTCAAGGGTTAAATGTCAAGTTTAAACCCTTGTCTGATTCCTGTAATGTGAACGTATCCAGTGCAAATGCTGGCCGGGCTTCCGCCTGAAGGAAGATGTGAAGACGTGCGTGGACGTTGACGAATGCTCGTCCAGCCTCCCGTGCAGCCAGCTGTGCATCAACACCTACGGCTCGTACCGGTGTCTCTGCACGGACGGCTACGAGGCCCCGCCCCACAACCCGGACAGCTGCAGGTCTCTCTCAGGTACGCCGAGGGGATGGGCGAGAGAAGCAGCGGCTCGTGGGATAGACTGTGGCGACAGCACTGTGATAGGCCAGACCCCCTTAACCGCATAACGTCTTTGTTGTCTGAAGCTGCTGTCAGTTATTCCATTTTCCGTCTGTTTGTCTGCGCAGCCGAGGAGCCGTTCCTCATCCTCGCCGACCATCACGAAATCAGGAAAATAAGCGTGGACGGCTCCAATTACACTCTCTTAAAGCAGGTAAAACAAAGTGCCAGTTTACCACGTTTCCTCCGACTTCCCCGGTATTCTGCAGTACAGTGACTCTGCTCTGTTTATTTTGACCGACTGGATTATCGGACGGGTTTGTGCCTGTTTATACAGGGAAGCGACTCAACACGGAGTGAAATTATTGCTCTCTGCTGTCATTTTTAGCACGACTCGGTGGAAAGAACAATTACCACCTGTTCCTCCTGCGTTCATATTTCCATTTATTTATTTGACACAGAGTGACTTACAGAGATTTGCACGTTTCTACAGCAGGGTCGCTTTTTACTACGTTATGTTAGTTCAGGGCAAGGGCACTACGGCGGGACGTGGGATCGTAACCCAAGCTCTTCGGCTCCAGAGGCGGCAGCTCTAACTGCCGTGCCACCTGCTGCTCCTCTCTGCTTCCCGAAATGCGGAAAACAGCTCATTAAAGAAATTAGTGTGAAAGAATTATCTTTATAGTGGCTGAAAATGGTAATTTCTTATGACATCTTGAGTGCCGTTATTAGTGTTAAAGGGATCAATATAACAGATATAAAGCAGCGTCTTGTTTTTATTCTGCCTTCTGATGTGGTCTCATTAGCAGCGTGATGTTGGGCTTCCTATCCTGTAGACAAAGAGATGAAGAGGGAAACGACGCCACGAAGCAGAATTAACGGCGGGAAAAGAGCACGCGGCGTCTGTCATAATCTTAACATCTCAGATGAATAATAGATTAATCGATAGCGATAATTAGATTATTGTAATTGTTTGAAGCCCGTATTGTCTTAAAATTAATCAAAGGAAGTTTTAGCAACTTTTCGGCGCTCTACGTGTCACAGGGTGTTTACGTAATTTTTGCATTTATTTTTTTGCCTGACGCTCTTCCTCAAAGCAGCCAGCGGTGTGAAGCGACTTGCAGTGATTTAGTTGTTTATACTGTTGGGTCACTTTACCTTCGCCAAGGGTGCTGCAGCAAGAGGTGGGATTCAAACCTGGGTCCTCATAGTACAAGGTGAGGCTTAACCGTACGCCCCATCTCGGTGGTCGAGTGTGACAAACGCAGTCGTATCGATCTGGGGCTTTAGAAACGCTCTCGTTTTTCTAGGAACGGGTTGGCGTCGGGGTGGTCTGAAGACCGCCGCCCCCCATCGACTCCACGATCAAACACCACCTCCGCTTGATTAAGTCCGTTCGGCCCCAGACTGGTAGCGTATCGCCATCCATCTCGTTGGCACCCCGAAAAACGCGCTGCAGGTCCCGCCACGTGCGATCGATCACCGAGAGAAACCCCACGGCAAAAATCCTGCCTGTCCTCCCCGGAAAACTCCGGCTCGCTTGCATTCCCATCCTGTTCTTCTCGACGTCCTCCCCACCCGTCCGTGCAGTTTGGCTCCGCGGGAATGTCAGCGCAGGGGCCTTCAGGCGGCACCCAGCGACGGTCCCCGGCACTCATCTTTGTCGCTCTTTTGTTGTGTCGCCGCGACGACGAGGTTTATTGTCACTGCCAGCCCTCGCCTTTGAAGACAAGATAATTGACGACGCTCCTTTACGGTCTCCGTAAATCACCGTTGCTGCGCCAGAACATATTAACAGCATTATGTTCGTTTCATAAGGACGGAGCCGTAGACTCTTGGAGCACATTTCTAAATTGCTTTGAACATTACATCATCCAATCTGGCCATAATTAACAACAGGACGGGAAGCAGTGTAGAAGGAACCGGAAAATGTTTAGAGCAGTACAGAGGTGGTGTTTCTAGGGCACCGGTGGGGGGTGTTACTGGCACTCCCCGGCAGCCTCTTGCTGTGAGAGGTGCAGCCTGTGACATCTCGCTTTTACCATAAATATGTTCTATGTTATCGGTCATTATTCTTCTCGGGATGCCGTGCCCATCGCCTCTGCTGGTTCTTCCTCTATGCTCCTATTACTTAGATGTGGTCGTACACAAACCTGTAAATAACTGAAGTTTTTTTATAACATATTTTTCTCAGACTTCACCCTTTTTAATTCTCTACACTTAATCAATTGTTTAATGATCTTCTGTCACATTCAGTGTATGTGAATAAGCATCATCGTGTCAAGTTGCTTGTACCAGCAAACATGCTTAGCCAGCAAAGTCTTATTGGTTTAAGACTAACTTATTTATTCAACACTTTTCTCCAAAACCATTTATAATATTAAGCTGCTTACAGTAATTTACCCATTTATAAAGTTGGGGAGATTTCAGAGTATCGGTGCAGAGTAAATCCCTGGATTAACCAGGAGGTGGGATTTGAATCGCTCAGCTTTGATCACAGTGTGACAGTTCTAACCACTGCTCCACCTACTGGGCATTTGAGGGTGAGGGTAGATGTCTAGTTACTATGAATTCTAGGGTTCCAGTGCAGTTTCAGTTTCATTGCCTGCTGGTCCTGCGCATGTTTCTCAGGGTTCTGCTTTCATACCCACCTCCTGCCCCGTTGACTTTGGGTCTTCAAAACGTCACTGGAACTTGGTCTCTGCAGGTGACCAGTAGATCATTTAAGCTCTGCGCTTCAGAAGATGTGAGGATGAAACCAAATAATTGTAGAAATAACCAGATGAATGAGCAGGAACTCTTAGTTATTTCCATCTGTTTTTTTGGAGAACCAAACCACGTAGGTCATCTCCTTCTGGACGGTTAGAATCCCCACCCAGGACGGGCTACGTGATTCCCCCCCTTTGGTCCCGTGCTCCACTGAGGTTTGCTAAAGCGGAGCCCTTTGCTCTCTGCTGCCAAGGGCTTGTGCCGTATACTCGCGGGAGAAGATGGGGTTCTCCTCGGTTTCTCCACAAAGTTCCTCAAGCACCCAGCTCTGCTACTGTCACTCGAACCCCTTCCCACGAGCAGACTGAGGGGCTGGCGATGCGGAGCCTCCAGAAGAAAGCATGTTATGAGACATATCCAACCAAACGCACAAAAATGATGCCGTCTGCAGTGACGACTTCAACACAACAGCCCCGCTTTTGGGTTTTCAGCTCTGATCTTCCTGCACCTGTAAGGGAAGCCCATCTTCACGATGTGCTTAAAGCAACATTTACTAAATTTTGACACGAAACGACACATCACAAGTCCGTCCTCTCCTGCGACTGACTAATTTCCTCGCCTACTGTTATGTGTACTGAGGGCATCATGGGAGTCACAGCATCCCACAGCCTCTTCTCTCCTCTGCAGGGCCTCTCCAACATCATAGCAATAGACTTTGACTACAGGAAGGAGTTCATATACTGGATCGACTCCAGCAGACCCAGCGGACGGCGGATAAACAGGATGCGGCTGAATGGGAGCGACTTGAAGGTACGGCATCAAGGGGGCGACGGCAGGTAGAGAACACACGACGACACGGAGTACGAGGGTTCCGGAGTTGAGATTCCTACGTTAAGATAGATAGATGGACAGATAGCTAAGAGGTTCTGGGCTCCACCATCAAAGCCTCTTTTTTCCACTTCATATGCTGCTACTGACATTGATGTTGAAATTTCACCTGCTGCATTTATACTTTTAAATGTGACTTGTTTCCGTTCGCGTACGATGCAAGTTTTGGGAAACGCTTTTAGTCAGAGTCCTGTTTTGAATCGGCTCCTCCAGGGTTTACGTGTTTCTGGCACTGGGCATTGTGGGTACAAACCCCGTCTTAGTCTGCCCCCCCCCCATCATGGCTGCTTGTGCTGTGTGTTGTGATTATTTACTAGTAAAATAGAAAAAAAATTCAAAATCCAAATTATTTGCTCGCCTTCTCCAGTCTCAGTTTTCTTTAACTCTCTAACTAGTTAACTTTATTATTATGCTAATGACAATTTATGAAAAAACAGAAGTAATTTTTTTCCCCAGTTCTAAATTTTTGTCCAATAATTTTTCCCTTTCTCTGCCATGCATTCACTGCTCACACACAGCGCTCTACGTGTTGTACATACATGGATATATGAATTTTTGCACGGTGCAGTATTTTGTAATGATTTAACAAGTTGGAATTTTGATAATTATATTCTCTGTTGACACAAAAATATGTATTATTTATTGCGGGTGGGTTATAGGTGACTTTGGTGTGTGTTTGGCTCCTACTTAGAATGAGTTAGAAATGAATTGTATTAACGTTGTTACAAAGGTAATAATGACACTTTATTTTAATTTACCAATTTTCTCAAAGCAAACAGATTTGCACAAACAAATTAGGTTTGTAAACTGAGGAACGGGTGTGTATAAAAGATGGCTGTTGGCAGAAAAGACACAGTAAATCAGCTCCTTCCTCTCGCTCTCTTTCTGTCTCTCTCCCGTCTTCCACTCATCTGTGATGCTAAAGAGCCTGCTGTTTACTCGGCAGCTCAGACAGCTGAACAAACAGCCACGCGGTGGGCCAGGGGTCCTCCCAGCGCACCACTGTACAGTACCACAGTAACCGGACTCCTGCACCCTTCAGCGGATTGCGCGTCATTATTGCCGATTACATTATTGTTTAATGGCTGCTGCAGAGAAAGGGAGCGCTATGGGCCTCCTGAGAGCACTTTGCCAAGCGGCGGCTAAATCAGGTGTATCGCTTTAAATCCCACTTGTGCAGATCATATACTTAATACCATAACAGCAATTTGTTGAGATAAGAGGTTCTGGGCTCCACCGCAAACGGCCGCACGTGCGTTTGAGTGCTGCGTTTTTCCGCCTCCTGTGATGGTGATGATGATGACGATGGCGGTGGCGATGATGTGAGCGGTCATCTTCTGCACGAATGACCGTCCGTCCATCCATCGGCTGGAACATTAAGGGTGAAGTGAAAGATCCGGACTCCTGCTGGGCTTCCAGGTTCACCACCAAGGTCACGTGGCGGAAGAAGTTTCCGGGTTCCAGCTCACTATGTCACCGATTGAGGGGAGAAATGACCCGTTAGGCTCGATTAAACCCAAGATCGCCCTTTGATTTATGGTGGCCCGGCTGCACAGGCTAAATTATTTCTGAATGAAAATTATTATTTTTCCCTTTTTGGTTATTAGAGGAATGTCGTTCTTTTTATGAACGCTCTGTCAGTGGGTGCAGCTCCACGGCAGAAAAGCATCAGCCGTGGAATTGAAACTGGGGGATAATGGAAAATTGTTCACGTTTATCTCCAGAGGAACGTTATTTCAGAGGTAATTCAGACTGCAGCGTTTTGGATTCCGGGCCTGTAGACGGACAGGTTATTGCTGTCGTGGCAATTACACCGTCAGTACTGTACTTCTTTTCTGAAATTGGGTTGTAAAGTTGGAATTTTACACAGTGAAACAGAGTTCCTTGTTAATACCGAATAACGGAACTAACAAAAAAATCTTTAAAGAGACTCTAAGGCGTAAATGCGTGGCTGTAGGTGGTTGGTAGACGTCTCCATACGTGTAGAGTTGCAAGCAGGACTTGTTTTTAAGTTCCTAGAGCCGATTTTCACTTGACCGCATACGTAGAAAACTTCCAGAAAGTTCTGCCTTAGTGTTGAAATGGGTGTCACTGTGATTGAGACCATCCATCCAGTTTCTGGTCGTCCTCTTTTTTCTTTTCTCACTATCGCCACGTTTTCTAGACAATCCAACCTTCTCGTGACCTTGTGACGCATCCGAACTAGGACAACCTCAGCCTCATCATTTGAGCTTCCAGTGAAAGTTCATGTTTGAACTGTTCCAACAAGTTTTCTAGCTATAAGTTGTTAGACAAGAGAAGGTTCTGTAACATGGAAGCGTTTGACTTTCGCCACCTGTCTTAGTCTAGAATAGAGAATCAAGACTGTGAACGTTCGCGTTTACCTTCACTTGCCTCAGTCTTTGAATATCAACTCAAGCTCTACACCCTGAAGACCAGTCAGATGAGCAAAACCTTGTTTTGTCCAAGTTCTAAAGGTTAATATGGATAAGATTTTTTGGAGTGATGGCACTGAGATCCTCCAATTACCTGCCGGATCCATGTGCCAGATATCTGTCAAAAAGTTTACCTCAATGTATTCATGTGCTGACATTCTACATGAATGCAATAGGGTCTTTGGAATCAATCAGAAGAAAGGCCAGCAGCACATCAAACTTTTTTGTTTCATACTCAGTCCACTATTTATTAGCTGTTTATTCCTCTTATTTGTTACGGGGGGGGTGTTTTCTGGCTGTCAGATTCGGGGAAAGTGCGTCTGGTTCTAATTGCTACCGCAGGAGCCTCCTGGTTTCCCTGTTTCTGGTTTTGTCTTTGTTTCTAGCTGTCATTTAAGGATTGTTCTGGAAAATGTCAGGTTGTGCCGTCACTCTCAGAAGCAGATTGGGGGGGGGGCATCCTTTCTAAATTTTGGTTTCAGCAGCATTTAGAGGCAGAGGGTTTACCTGCCTCCTAGGACTTACACGATTTATGTCGAACTGTTTATCCTTTGTCTGCGAGAAGGAATTGGTGTAAAGACCCCGTTTGCTGAACCCTTTTGTTGTCACAGATGGCAGCATCAGTGAAGGATAAAGAACGTTGAATAAACCTAGTGGTTAATGTTAATCCTCTTGGTTGTCAGTTGTGGATCTGAACCAGATGAAATCCATGAAATCCATCCATGATCTATAAACATTTGTGAGGTGTCTTGGTGATCCAGAATCCGTCTCAGAAGCACGAGGGACACAACCTGGAGAGGACCTCCGTCCACCTGAGGGAAAACGCACTCTTACACTCAGTCCCCAATATACCTGAAACATTTGACTGTGGGAGGAAACTGGAGCTCCCAGAAGAAAACCCACATGAACGCGGAGGAAACGTGCAAAGCTGCGGTCCAGTGGTGTCCTCTGTGTCACCATGTCACCCTGGTTAATGCTCACCTTTGCAACCGTGTGTCAGTGCCGCCATCCTGCAGCCTATTGTGGACGAAAATGTTCTCATCCACATGTGTCAAACACCCTGCTCTTTAGATCTGCCAACCTTTTTTTGTTTAGTTCTCATCCTAATAGGCAATGAAGGCATCAGCACTTCACAGGTATATCCCGTCGCAGCTTCTCTGTGCTGCGCCACATCGCTTCTGAAATTCAAATTGATTTCCCCTGGAATTGAGATGGAAGGATGGATAAATAAATTGGGAGTGTGTCGAGGAACGGGGCGTCCATGAATATTTCATAGGCTGTGCTTGCTACAAAAACACAATGGTTTTAGGATGAGGTTCGAGTTCCCGAAAGCCAGGAGTGGATTGATGCCGCCGCATTAACCATCTCCGCTCTCCCACCCTCAGATAGTCCACCGGACAGCCGTTCCCAGTGCCCTGGCTGTGGACTGGATCGGGAAGAACCTGTACTGGTCTGACGCAGAGAGGCGAACCCTGGAGGTGTCCAAGGTCAACGGGCTTTACCCTGCTGTCCTCGTGAACTCAGGCCTGTGGAGTCCCACGAGCCTGGCCCTGGACCCCCAGCTCGGGTGGGTCTGTTCCCTGAGAGCTGCTGAATCCCTCTCAGCATTTAACAAGGCTCTCAAACCCATCTCTTTCAGAGCCATTTTGCGCCTTATCTCCTAGCAGCTAGACAGACAATTCCAACACCATCTGCTGTGATTCGGAATTTGCCGTTTGAATGCCAGTCCTATAGGCAGCTGCTTAAGGGATGTGAACCAGCAACGTGGTGGAATCAGACACACAAACCGTGCTCTGATCGTCTTGTGTCTGTATCTTTACGGAGCTCTACTCTGAATTTGAGGAAATCTCGAATATTAATGAAATAGAATAAATATTTACAGTTCGGTGTGTACATATATGAGCCTCTCGTATGCCCCAGCTTGATGCTTGAAATCTGATAGACCCTTAACTGAGAGTTGCATGTGTGTGAATAACACCAATGAATGGTTTTAATGAATTACATTTACATGAAGTTGGTGTGACATAAATATATTTACTTTTTGAAGATGCTTGATTATAGTTTGTGCGTTTTAACTGAACACATGTTTACGTTTTCGCTTGTTCACTGTACAAACGCAACGTTCTCCGCGGACGTCCGCAGGTACGTGTTCTGGGCAGACTGCTGTGAGTCTCCACACATCGGGCGCATTGGGATGGACGGCAGCCACCGGGCCGTTATCGTGGACTCGAACGTCTACCGGCCCACGGCTCTGACCATCGACTACGCCAACAAGAGGCTGTACTGGGCCGACGAGAACCACATCTTCTTCGCGAACATGGACGGCTCCCAGAGGCGCAGGGGTGAGCACGGGGGAGGGCGCAGTCATCCGTCACCCGAGGCCCTTGGCAGCGGGACACCGATGTCATCCAGTACAGCCAATCCTCCTTTTATGCGCCTAACTGGCTTCTGAAAAGGCTGCGCTGTGTAAAAACGTGTAAATCGAAACAGCTATTTCCTTTATTTCTTATGGGAAAAATTATAATGTGTTCCAGTCCAACCCACAAACCCCAAACATTCTATCTATTCTAAAAACTTATGCAAGCAAGCAGCAACACTTTGTGTTCACTTTAGCATTTAAACCACATTTACCACTGCAGCATAATTGAAATAAAAAAAGTGATAATTTGCATCCTTACCGTGTTCACCCATGTAGAAGAGCACTAAATCTGACAGTACTGTATTCATCTACCTTGAAGAGCACTAAATGGATATTGGCATGTAACACAGTAATATATACCACCAAATACATGAGGTGAGTGTAGATTTTATCTATCTATCTATCTATCTATCTATCTGTGCCTTTTTTTTTTTTGGCCAAAGCATGTTGCTTTGAGCCAGACGCGAGCTGTAAACACTGTGGAAGTGAGTTAAGCATGTCGAACCTCTATTTTGATCCTGTTGTCTACTACCATCAATCGAGAAATGACAATAAAAATCAAACCTGGCTCCAGCGAAACGTGCTGTGCGGGTAAATGGGGGGGTGACTTTATTTGCGTATATAATTAAAAGCAGCAGCAACCTGTGCCCAACGGTTGGCCTTTTTCCTTGCCTAATCTCTGCCTGCTTTATCGGGCCCATCTGTGCCAGAACGTGTGGGAGATAGACAATAAGTTATGCAGACCAGTGCCACCCCCCACACCTACCTAAAAATTGTTTATTTTTAAATTCTGCAAGAGTGCATATTCATGGGAATAATTTCCTGTCCTTTTTTTGGATTATTTTATCTGCATATTTGTGCGAAAATTATACGCCCTTGGTGTGTGTGTGTGTGTGTGTGTGTGTGTTTGTGTGCACAGTGATCATGTTCAGGTGTCTTCCTATTATGATATCTCAGCAGTGGTCCTTCAGGGGTCTCTATCCCTCCGTCTCTTTGTGACAGCTAATTAGTCCCGGGCTGGAATGTGTGGCCACGCGTCTCTCCATCTGCGCGGCTTTTTGTGTGCTCAGCTGTGCAGGTATTCTCAGGATTGTCCCCAGTTGCCATGTAGCGGAGAAGAACAAACGCGTGTGCGAACGCGTGAGGACGATTTCCAAATATCGCTGCGGGTCGTAGGACTTTGCAAGTGCCGTGGATCTCCTGGTTCGCTCGTGTTCAGAATTTTAGCTCTTTTCCCAAAACAATTTGGCTGTAAATGCATTAGTCATTAAAGTCGAAACGGTTTCCAAAAAATGTTGCAACGCTCGACTCTTAAAAATGCATTTGCCGTTAAAAAAAAAAAAACAGCTTTTCGCCATGTTGGGCTTGTGTGTGCAGCAAACACACTTCAAAACAAGTTGCTAATCCGAACTGATGCCAGTGTTTTTTGGCATCAGATTTTCCTTTTTTGGGATTTTTTTTAAAAAGCTTAATTTACTGTTTTTACGTTTTGGAAGTCCATTCGCAGCTCATTTTGCTTCAAATTCCAAAGTCATATTTGACACCTAATACAAGTGTAATGTATATAAAATGAACTCCTGTTCAATGCCAATTCTTCACCAATAAATTTGTGTAACATTCCTCATCTCATAACTTCCACTCATGAACACCAGACGCGAGCTGTAAACACTGTGGAAGTGAGTTAAGCATGTCACACCTCTATTTTGATCCTGTTATCTACTGCCATGTATAAACTTGGCAGGAAAAAAAATAGTCAGCTAACAAGTAACTGGAAAAAAAACTTGAAAATTAATAAACAAAATGAAAAATGTGTATATCTTCTGCAACCTGTAACACGACCGTTCATAATTTGAGTAAGCTGGTACGATCCGGAACCCCAAGGTGTAAACAGTTCATTTCTAGCCGACTTCAAACATCAGTAAACTACTGTTAATTTAGAAGTGTCTCTTTCTGCTTGACCATCAACGTCTCTCCTTTTTGTCACATTCGACTTTCCAGTGGCTGATCAAGATGTTCGTGGGGTAACGGGTCTCACGCTGTTTGAGGACTACATCTACTGGACCGATGGGAAATCCAAGTCCCTCAACCGTGCCCACAAGACCTCAGGGACAGAGAAGGTGGAGCTACTCAGTTCTTGGCAGGCCATAACGGACATCAGGGTCCACCATCCCTTCCGCCAACCTGACGGTAACTCTCAGCTCCCATCGCACTCCTGAAATGCAGACTGACTGCTCACACGGGCTGCCGAGACTCGGCTTCGTCTGACATCTCTATCTCTCCTGACTCTCCCGACAACATGCAGTTCCCAAGCACCAGTGCCAGGTGGCCAATGGGGGCTGCAGTCACCTGTGCCTTCTGTCACCTGGAGGTGGACACAGGTGTGCCTGTCCCATCAACTTCTACCTGGCTTTGGACAACAGGACCTGCCTGTCCAACTGTACCACCAGTCAAGTGAGAAGAACCCCCCTCCCCATGGGTGGCAGTACTGTAACTGTAGGGTCAAAACACAAAACACCTATAGAAAATATGATCGTACCACCATTATCTAGACCCCATTTATTCCTAACTGGCCAAACATCAAAGTAATAGATTACGAAATGACTTTTTCCATTTTTTTTTTAATTCAGGAAAAATTTCAGCTCAGTCCAAGTCCCTCCCAAGTTCACAGCAGAATCACCCTAAATGATGCTTCAAACAATAGAATTAACAGTTAAGATCAACATTATTTTACTGAATTTGAAAACAGAAGCACCAACAATGAATATTTGTTTATTGACATGTTTAACTTTTTTAAGTAAATCGATGCATTTTTGCACATACATGTTATAAATAAATGCAGAAATTAAAGATCGGTTCCTTTTTTAAAAAAAAGTGCTGCATCTGTAGGGCAACAGTGAGCTATTTACAGAAATTTCATGAAGGTACATGTATATAAAATAAATTTTAAAAAATAACTGAATCGCAGACAACTTGATGTGATGGTCTGACTTGAGGAGGAGAAAAGGCTAGATGTCACTTTTATATAAGTGAATGAGAAAATTAAAGCCCGAACACAAATGCGGGACTGCGGAGTGTCAGCCTGCGAGTGAGAGCGTGGGAGCGCTGCTCCCACAATGCACTGCGACTCACGTTCCCTCTCACACGGCCTCTTGCGGCGCTTTGTGTCTCGGTTCATCACCCCACAGCAGATGTCACAGACTAGATGAACGGTGCCAATAAGTGGAATTCATAGATGTGTACCAGAGATGTGAAGAATTTCTCACTTCTGCATGAATGCAGATGCCAACGGAGTCTCTTCCTTCTCTAGTTCCGCTGCGGGACTGATGAGTGCATCCCCTTCTGGTGGAAGTGCGACACCGTGGACGACTGTGGCGACGGCTCGGACGAGCCGGCTGACTGCCGTGAGTTGTTGCACAGCGGTGGTCTGGATTTCTCTAGCATAGAATGTTAGCTCAGCATGTTAGCATAACTTAACGTTACCCTTTCCAGGTAAAGTAAATGACTTTGTATCATGGAATTTGCAACTCTTTACCAGCTACTCCTCAGAGGGCTCCTTGTATATGAGTTTTGGGTCTAAATGGTGCGGTCTGGGACAATATACTTTTAACGAATAATGAATACGTGGCAACGTACCATGTTTACCCAAAGGGGGTCCGCCGTGTTTCCCCTCAGCCACAGTATGAACAAGTGCATGACACCATACAGGGAGAGAGAAGCATTAGGGTTTCGATCGAGCCTTTGCTCATTATGAGGATTTTAGGAAAGTTTAAAATGAATCTGCAGGGCACTTTGGTACTTGTACAGTATCGTGTGAGATAGTGAAACCTCCATCCATGTTTTGAGTTACAGTCGAGCGTCTCTTTTCCCTGCAGTTAAGACAGTGTCACATGTAGCGGTAGTTTTTTGAAAAGCTATGATAATACAGACACTCCCTCTTCTGGGGTCGGGCCATGGCGACACTCACGTTGACTGAGAGACACTCTGGGAGGCCAGTTACAGTCCTGCTTTATACCTGAGAGCCTCTCGCCTGTCTGAGAAAATCCTCATGACTCTTTTTTTTCCCTTCTGCACTAAGAAGCAGATGAGGAGGAAAACAGTGAGGCTACAGGTTCGAGCAGGTTATTGTCCACTGTTTAACTTGTCTTTCTGTGTGTGTGTGTGTGTGTGTGTGTGTGTGTGTGTGTCCAGCGGAGTTCAAGTGCCAGCCAGGCCGCTTTCAGTGTGGGACGGGCCTGTGTGCTCTGCCGCCGTTCATCTGTGACGGCGAGAATGACTGCGGCGACAACTCGGACGAGGCCAACTGTGGTGAGGACTCCCCCGACCACCCAAAAACACTGGCCTTTACGGTCGCGCTGGGGCAGGCACTGAAATAAACCATAAAACCTGGAAATGAACACCACAGCCCACTGGTGTCTTCCAACGCAGGGACTAGATTTACAGGGCCAGAAAAATGCTGGAATAGCTCTAAAATGTCAGACTGAATCAATACAAACAGATGGTTTGTTCGTTTTGATTACTTTTATCGCTCATCATTATTAACACAACAACAGATATCAATAAAAAATGACCGCGGCATCTGACTGTTGGGATCTACTTTCAGACACGTACATCTGTCTGTCGGGGCAGTTCAAATGCACTCGGAGGCAGAAGTGCATCCCATTAAACCTCCGCTGCAACGGCCAGGACGACTGCGGGGACGGCGAGGACGAGACGGACTGCCGTAAGTCGGGGCCCGACCGGAACCGAGGGGAGAAATTTCAGCGTTGGTTTCTCCGGAGCGATGTGAGAAGAACTGCATTTCACCCGTAAATGAAGACCTACAAATGTAAACCCCTCATTTTCAAGGATTGCTGAGCGGCCTGTGGAATCGACAGGAAATAAATGTTGTTTGACAGCTGGTGTGACGCAACTTTATAGAGAAGTTAGGAGCCCAGGAGGAAAGTGAGATCCTTTTTTTTTAAACGTTGAAAGGGATTCAGCAGCACTGAGGGATAGAGGGAACCCTGAGCCAACAGCAGCAGAAATTGCACAGCTCTCAGCCCCCCTCATGAGATCACCAGAGAAGCAACTCTGTAGACTTCAGCCTACATTTCTTTGCATGACGTTTGGACAGATACTGTGGGGCAGCAGCCGGTGCTTTTTACTGGGAAGCGGAGATAATGGAGAGGAAGTCTAGTCTTTTGTGTGAGTCACAGTAATGTCATGGCTTTCAGCAGTGATGTTTATTGGAACACCTTGATAGGTAGGCAGGGGTGAAAAAGGTTCCCGGTGGTGTTACTGTGTGATTTCCAGTTCTGCATTGTGTTCACCTGTCTGCAGCAATACCATAGTCACACCTGGGTTTCTGCTTTTTCTTTTTACCCAGTTAACCCCAGCTGAGCCCATCTCCACATCCAGCACTATATTTTAAATCTATAATTAATCTGAAAGTTTTCTTCAAAGCAACTTACAATGTTACTTTCAGCTTTAAGCTTCTTAAAATGATTTATCTATTTTTACAGTTGGGTAATTTTGACTGCATCACTTCAGAGTAAATGTCGTGATCCAGGGTACAATAGCAAAAGGTCGAATTCAAAGGACAATTAAGTGACAGGGCTGATCTGCATTATTTATTCATCTATGTGACACCTTTCGCCAAGTCAACTTGCAATATGACATTTCTGATGATGTTTTACCCATTTATTAAAAAATGGGTCAGTGAGTCATCAATTCATGGTTAAGTACCTCGATGCAGATACTACGGCAGGAGGTGGGATGTGAACTTGGCTCCTCGACTGGAAGCTCTAAGCAATACACCGCCTGCTGCTGTTAATTTGAGGTGACATATCATTTTTCATCCATTTTTCAGTATTTCTTTGCAACAGCGGGCAAACAGCAGCAGTTCCCGTGGTTCTGAAAGCGGCTGTTGTCACAGTGGGAAAGGTCTCGGACACGTTTCCTCTGCTGCTCCGGAGTCGAGTGGCACTTTGTTCAGTGTTCTTGAGGGTGGGAAGGCAGCATATTATCACAGGGGTTGAAAGGAACACCGTCGTTGTGGTTGTGGCCGCAGTCGGCACGGCTCCTAGTGGGGGGTTGCAGAGGTGGCCTAGAGCACCATCGTTGGCAGAAGAACCCTGTCAGCTTATTTCCCAGGAACGCCTGGTGTTCCAGCGACAGGCAGTCTGATCCCGCCTTCTGGGTGTAGGGTAGGTGGAGTTGGTATGGTAACCTTCTCAATGTGGGCCTGATCCCCTCAGTCTCCCGGTGTCGGGGAGATTAGTCCAGTGCAGGCAGCTCTTACCGGGGATAATCCCATCCGGGGGGCAGGAATTAGCTGGTGTTTCCAGGCTCACTGAAGGGCCAGGTGGCACCATGATGCTCTGAATCACAACCCAAGATGTTTAGCATCACTACATGGTTTTGGGAATCCTTGTTCTTATGCATAACTCAGTGAGATGTGATTCTGCATGTTGTTATGGTCACAAAAAAAGAAATTATTTCCATGTCCTTCCTGCTTGCCCTCTAGACCTGTAGCTCAACTTAGTACAGGTACAGGGCAAGTGTTTCTTCAGGCGCCCTCTGCTGAGCTGATACGTTCTGCCCACACAGTGTCACTCCTTTACACTCATTCATTTATCAGATGCTCTTCTCCAAAGTGGCATGCAAGTCAGAGCAGAGAAAAGTGCATCAACATCAGAACAAGAGCTTTAGACACAGACACAGAGTGATCAAAGTACATCTTGTCTGATCCCACCATATTGTCAGATCACATCCCTCAAGAAATTTCCTATAGGAGCGACATAGAAACAGCAAATACGTAGTTAATTATAGCAGATGGTTTCAGACTCATTTACGTAGCTGTCAGGAGCTCAGGAGAGAAACAGCTCTGAAAGAGATGGGATCAAGACCCTTCTTGGGAGTTGGATTGATGCAGCAGCACTGAGGGCCAGAGGGAGCTCATTCCACAAAAAAAAAAAAAAAAAAAAAAACTGAACAGATTATTTTGAACCCTTGTAAGCAGGACCACCAGGCAGCTAGAGCTGGAGAAGGGCAGGGCTCTTACAAGGGTCTAGACATCATGAAAGCACAGCTTTCTCATATTTCACACCAGCATGGCCAAGATACAGACCCGTGCTCCTATGTCTGTGGTGTGGTGTGGCTTTTCTTCTCTGCTTCTGCACCATGCTGATTTTGTGCCCCGTTCTCTCTGATTTTTCCTGGGCGGATGTGGTGGCGGCAGCCGAGAGCACGTGTTCGCCAGAGCAGTTCCAGTGCAAGACCACGATGCACTGCATCTCCAAGTTGTGGGTGTGCGACGAGGACCCCGACTGCGCGGACGGCTCCGACGAGGCCGACTGCGGTAAGGATTCCGTTCCCCACCTCGCACAGCTGCATCTCCCGCATCTCGCTCCTCTCCAAAGTCACACTTTCCAGCAAACTAGCCACATTACCCGGCGCTGCCTGGGTGAGAAAGGTGCCGCAGGTGGAAAGGTGAGTAGTAATAAGATATTATATAATCACCAAACTGCCAGCGGCTGCTCACCCCTCAACAGTAACTTTTCAAAACAGGTAAGTGAGGAAAATAAATAAGCTACAAAGTGTATCTTTGAAATCTGTGTAATTTGGCTGTAATATAAGGAGCCAGTGTCTTTATTTATTCAGTCATATTGAGCGGGGAAAAAAGATAACCTGCAGGGACTCTGGTGTTTGTCGGACTGATTCATGCACCGCAGTAAATTTATGCAGACATCAGCCTTTATTACAAGTTTTTAAAAGCGCCGTTGTCTTCCCTTTATTCCATTTTATTTTTGTTCTTCATAATCTTACACGAAGCACCGCTGATCGTTGCTGAGATTTTAGTGCGGCCATAAAAGCCGTTACTAGGCCTGCCGGGGGTGGATTGTCGGACGCCTCACTCCCCCAGGACCCTCCAGCCGGCACCTTGACCGCGGGAGTCTGCCGCGCCCGGCACTTCCAGCCGTGACATTCAGGGTTTGGAGCGGCAGATCCTGGCGGACCCTTCCGACTCCACCGCCCTGAAGCGTGTTTGACTTTTTTGCCGCAGGACAGGCCCCAAGTGAAATGTTCAAAGGCTGCAATATTAGCTCCTTTTCCCCTTTCTGTTTAAATATAAATCTCATTTCGGAGGTACAACATGAGCACGGCGAGCAGGGAAGAAATGATCCACCGGCGAGAGCAGCTTAACTTAGGCATGTCAGACCCGACACACTTTATTAAGCCTTTGTTAGACAGAATAATGACGTTCATTGTAAGGCGTAAAGCGCCGCCTCAACTTATTAGCGCCGACAGGTCGCGAGGCAGAGTGCTGTGTCATAACAAGTTGTCATTTCGGGATGGAGTGGTTCACACAAATCGCCGAAACACAGTTGAATGACACGAGAGGATTATTGCAGCAGGATTGCCACCGTGTTTGTGTATCTGTGTAAGACATATTCATTTTTATACTCCTGGATAGTGTTATTACTGAACGTTACAGCTGTAGGTTGCAGCACGGCGGTGCAGCGGGTGGCACTGCTGTCTCGCAGCTCCTGGACTGTGCGTTTGAACTGGATTCAGTTTACATGGATTTTTTGCTTGGGTTTGGTGCTCACAGTCCAGATACATGTGTTTCATGTGGAGTTTTGATTAAATTGCCTATTGTGTGTGTGTGTGTGTGTGTGTGTGTGTGTGTGTGTGTGTGTCTCGAGAGCGAAAGACCACTAGTTATTGATAATGGAGAAATAATAACAGGATTACCACTGTGGGATCAGATGATGAGGAATGTAGGTAGTGTAGTAGTTCGGGAAGGAGAATTATAACCTGAAGGTTGCTGAATCAAGTCCTGTTCCTTCTACTGCTGTAAGTTGCATTCTGAACACTGTATAACCGGCAGAAATATTTGGCTAAATTGCGGGAAGAGTGAGCTAGGTGAAAGATGAATCACGATGACTGACATCAAGAATGAATGTTGTCATGGGCTTAAAGCACCAGTCAAAGGTGTGAGTCCACTTGCTGGGAACTAGTTTTTCTTCACGAGGCGTTTGGTGAACAAGATTGGTTTAGGAAATGAGGCACTGTGTTTTCCCAGCTTTTCAGTTATTAAAGTTGTTCAAATCTATTGAAACTTGAAAATATTATTTTTATAACAAAATTATGGTCCTCTTAAAAAAAAAGTGTGCATTTGTTGTCCAGTGACTCTAGGGAGGGCATCTGCATTCGGTGGATTTGCTCCTCGCATTCTGTGACCCAGTGAACAGATCCACTGCAGGACTCTCCCCGCTGCCGCCAACAGGGGTGTATTAAAATGCGTCCGTCTCCAGCCGACTCACCCCCTCGTAGCCGCTCTCACGGCAGCCCACGTGAACCGTCAGAAGAACGTTTTGAAGTTTAGCCTGTTAAAGAGCTTTTTAATGTCAGAACTGCTTTCATGGAAAATTGGATCACAGACATCATGGGGGGAGGGGGGGTCAAGTCCCAGAGGGACCAGCACTTACAGTAGAAGCCCCACACAACCCAACCTTTTTACAGTGCATCCCAGTACCTGAGATCTGAATCGCAGAAGGTGGTGGCTGGTGTTTATTGGGGGATCCGTCCACACAGCTGCTGCCGGAGTGTTTTCAGTGTCTCTGGAGGCTGTGTGGGAAACGCATCTCCCCGTGCACAGGCCTGGACTCTGCGATGGCAGGGAACAGAATCATTCAAAAGTTAATGCACTCAACTTGAGAACTCAACTGGGACCAGAAATAAGTTCGTGACTCATTTTAGTAACTCGCCTATCCCTCTAAAGTCACCTATACTACTAAGCCGCAGTAAAAGCTTAGTAATACAAACATCCATCTGTGTATCTGCAGGTATTTTTTCCAGAAATGCAGTACCTATAATACAGTTAATTTAATTTATAATGCATTTTATTATATTAGCATTATGTTGAAATTAAGCGCTGTTTACAGTAACTCCTATTCAAGGCTGATTGTTGATCGGTTCATCATGTAAACATGCAAAATGTTCCTTATATTGATACTGATCAGCAACACTCACTGGCTGCAGAAAGTAAACAATGGAAATGAGCTGAATGAGTTGGCAAATGTTTTTGCATCTTTGGAAAAACTGAAAATGGTGTGTGTGTGTGTGTGTGTGTGTGTGTGTGTATATATAACTTTATTATACTGATTTTTTCATTCTGGAAATTGAAAGTTGGGAATTAAAAGCCAGGAGCTGAAAATTCTCATTAAGTCAATGGGATGCCTGTACATAGTTATTGTAATATAAATTTGTTCAAATAACGTATTACTCATTAAAAATTAGCACCATAGATCCAAAACAATGAAAAGAAGCAAACCTGAAATATTTTATATATAATTTGCAGCTTTGTTCAGATAAAGCAGTTGCAAGTGTGATCCTCACAGCGAGCTTTAGTGAATATCGTCTAAAAGTAGGACTGTTATGAAAGTGAACGTTAACCACGTCCGTTGCTGTTTTCCTTATTATTGTGGCTCTTTGCTAGTTAAGAAAATCAAGTTGTCTCGATAGTATTTTTCTGAACCCTTGCTGGGCACATCTGCCTGTGTTTGCAGGTCACCATGTAAACACACATTACCTGGACACAAGTGGGCTTAGTGAGCAGTAGATCCCTGTAAAAGCAGGTGCCACTAGTCAGCCAAGAGCCACCGTGTAACAGTGTTGTCTCTGGGTGAGGAAGGTGCTCCTGTGTTTTGTTAAAAGCCCCAAGTAGTGGTTCTGCGTTGCCGCTCCCCCCACCCGCCTTCTCGGCCTCCCACAACCTCCCCCACACTGAGTTTAGCCCAAGAACACAGAAGGCCAGGGTGTGTAATATTTTTCCCAGGCTGAGAATTAAATTAGAATTATCTTAATGCTCAAGTAAGTCTAGGAATTAGCAGTCGGACGTGGCATCGCGATGTGTAGATTAATAATGTTTTATACATTTAGTCGCTCTCGTGACAGCCGGATTACGCCTCTGACAGCGACTGCACACTGAGTTTTACTGATGGTTTGCAGCGTTAGACAGTGAGTGGAATGCAGATTGGGTGGGGGGGGTGAATAAATGTGCACACTGAGTATCACTGGGTTGTGTGTGTGTGTGTGTGTGTGTGTGTGTGTGTGTGAGAAAAAGAGAGAGACTTAACAAAGCAGCTTTCAACCATACTGGTTATTCAGTTATTTCACCTTAACTGGTGGTTATCATTCATCCTGGTCAGTCAGTGATGGATCCTCACCATCCTGCTCATCTGTAAGTGCTGGACATGCTGAACAGTCAGTGGTCCTTCATGGGTGGAGTTGCTCTGCCCACACAGCCCCCAGCTGAAGGTTCCCTACTGTTCCTACATGAATATTTGCGGGAGATTTCTCCCCCACTGAAGTCTCTCTCATTTTCACATGTGAAATTTCCAGTGGAACTTCTCTGCGACTGTGAGTGCCCACGAACTTGCTTTCATACAGAGGCAAATATATATGATTATAACCTGCGATATGACAACAAACCATTAAAATTCATGTGCTTTCAGAGACCTGCTATTTGTGTTTCATCTTTTTCTTTGTTTTCCTCCTTGTTTTCGAAAAGATGAGAAGACATGTGGGCCTCATGAGTTCCGCTGCATGAACAACAACTGCATCCCAGACCACTGGAGGTGTGACAGCCAGAACGACTGCGGGGACGGCTCCGACGAGGACAACTGCAGTAAGGGCCCTGCCTCTCCTGTCCTCCCCCCTCCTCCCCACCGCTGCTCAAACACACCTCTCTCACCGCATTAACACTGTGAGTTTGACTCTGGTAGCAACTGGATTTCCCTCGACTCGACACCAAGATGCTCTTCTGCTTCTGCAGCCACTCTGGTGCCCCGTTCAAGCTTCGTAGGACTGATCAGGCATCAGTGAGCACATAGCCACTGACAGGGCTGAAAACTATTAACTAAAGAAACTAAATGAAATTCCAAAATAACCCAAAAAAAATTTCAACGTACAGCAGATCCAAAAGTTCCCACTTTTTATGCGGTGGAATGAGTTCCCTTTCAGGATAGAAGAAGGGTCTTCTCAGCACACATCTTTTAGACCCATTTCTCGCCAAACCACTTATCTGCACATTGTTTAGCGCACACACACACACACACACACACACACAGGATAGCATTTACAGATTTACAGTTGAGTCTCACATCATATGCTCCCTTTTTATTTACATATTTTGTCATGAATATTTTATTTCTGCCATCTTCAGATGATACAGCACCGGTGCTCGTAATATTTTGCAGGATCTGTGGTGATAACTTTATTTTTTTAATTAGAAGAACAAGTTAAATTTAAAAAAATGCTGCACTTCGTCAGTTCTATATGCAGTTAGTGATGAAATGTATGCAGTAAAACAGATGGTCCTGGGCTAAATTACCTTATGTGGGGATCTACATATCAATACCTGCATCTGTCTGCTGTTGCACTTTTATTTACTATGAGTTGTATGTTGATGTGGGGAAAACTGTCAGATAAATGACAAAATGTACGTGCAAAGGAAGGAAGGAGCACCATATAACATTTTGCGTGTTGGAAAGGAGTCCCGGTCGCCCTCAGAATCCCGAGATCTGCTCCCAACTGCATCGCTGTTGAGGTGACCATGTGATCAAAGGCTGGCAACCTCAATAAATTCCTCATCTTCATCTTCTGCAAAGTGAACTTGTGGGCTCCTGTCTCACTTCCTCCTCGACCTCCTCCGTTCCTAGACACGTCCCCCCCACACCGCCGTTCCACACCTGAGCACAAGAGTCACTTTGAATCGTTGCTCAGACCTCTCTCAGATGTTCATCTCCACGGCGGTCCTCGTGACATTTCCCCCGCCGCCGAGCCTGCTGGGTAATTTCCTCAGGTCGCGGGCTCCTCCTCCTACCTGCTGATCCATTTGTGTGCGGCCTGCACCTCATCACGTTTAAATAGATTCTTTTCCGCCTGATTGATTTTGGCACTTCAAATCACAGCAATATTATGTGAGAAAACGGAGACAATAAGTGGACTGTGGATGACGGGGACGGTGCTCTTTCTCCTTTTTCTTCTCCTCGTTTTATCTCCTAAAGGTTGGAAACACGTGGAAGGTCAGCAGAAGAGGAGCCGAACGCGATCGATCGAGGTTTAATACGGCGGGGGGGATCGGTGGAGGTTGTAGCTGATTAATAATGGAGGCGATGCATCGTGCATTTTTAACGTGTAAATATTTATTTGTCGGTTCTGAAAACAAACTGAGTCCTCACCCCTGAATTGAGCTACGCAGTTTACTGTATGTGGTGCTCTGGCTCCTTTTGTTACAAACCACTGAGTTATGAATTGAAAACATTTTCCTATTTATTTATTTCTAATTGCTTTTTTTTCACTTAGCAGTTTTTCTTTTTTTTGTTTTGTTTTGCACTTATATTTACGTTGGCAGATGGCAATAAGGAGCTCCAACTAAAATAATGTGGCGGCTGCTTTAAGTCAACTGGGTTCCACAGTGTTTACAACTTGTGTAATTCAGCATTAGTAAAAATATTAAATTAGAAATTTGTGGAAAAGGCTTTTTTTTCATGTATTATATCTGATCTGACTTTTTATCCAATCCCAAGGTGTTCCCGGTGGTTCTGGCCATGTCGGTCGACGGGGTGTGTTCGTTGTTCTCCCAGCAGCTCCTGGCTTCCGTTGTAGACCTCGCGTCGGTCTCACGTTGACGTTTCAGTCATCCTGCCGTGTGTGGAGTGATTGCATAAGTCTGCGGAAAACACCTGGAACCCCAGCTAGATGCGGACATCAAGGGTCCGTTTAAAAGGACGTTTGTGATGAAACGGCCAAAACAAAAAAAAACCAAGTGCAGTAATAATCTGCTTAAAACCACCCTGTTTGGCGCAATGACATCATAGTGCGAATGCGTGTACTGTGCTTAGGATGGCACCTCTCCTTTCTTTCTTATTAATACCCTCATAATCCTCATCCTTGCATTTGTCAGGTGCTTGCGCCACGTGGTTGGCATCGGGATGATGCTCTGAGGGACTGGGAAAAGTTGGCAGGATGAGATTGCCGTGGACACACAGTCTTTGAGTTTTATTTGAGAAATATCCACAAGGATGGCGATCGGTCGAGGAGGAGGAACTCCCATCATGCCCTGTTTTTAAGGCGTTTTTAGTCTTTTGAGCATTTCAAGCATCTCCCTATGTGTTTCCATGGACATATATGATACAGTAACAAAGATAAACGGGAAACAAATACTTATGCGATTCCGATAAAAAGGGTTTTAATGAGAGTTCATGATTGTATTACTGTATTAGTATATATATACATGTACAGTATCTGATAAGGTACAGTGTTAAAATGACTCTAGTGCTGTTTCATTTACTACTCTGCTTTCTGCCAATGCATCCCAAGCACTACTCAGAGTATCACTGTATTCAAGACAAAGTCTCTATTTCACCTTTTCTCATGGTTCCAGAAACATCAGAGGCTGTTGCACTAGCTGTCAGTCCCATAACCCCGAGATACTTCACTGATCTCCCTCAGTGTCTCCAGCTACCTGTTCGAACCCTCGGTAATTTTTCCCCTTTCTCCCATCCCAGAACCGGTGACCTGCAGCTCCAAAGACTTTGTGTGTGCAAATGGCGAGTGCATCTCGGCACGATTCCGCTGCGACGGGGACTACGACTGTGTCGACAGTTCCGATGAGGTTTGTATGGTCGCCTGTGTGGAGACAGATGCCCGGTTCTTGCGCTTCTCCCTCAAAGCAGGATGGGTGGGTGTGGGGCACACAGCAGGGGCATTTAGGGGCAAATAGGGTAGCTGGAGTTACCCTCCTGTCTGGACCTGGAGGAGGTGCAGGGTGGGTTTCCCTCCAAATCCGCTGGCCAGCGCCCCCCAGCACCTTTTTTAGTCCCTGCTACATCGGTTAACTTGGGCCAACTTGAGTTCATGCTTATTTTCTATTCTATCCAACTATGTTCTCCTTATATAATAGTGGAGCTGATTACTTTCAGAAAGACATATTGTGGTGAAAGGAAAATGATGTTTATGCTATTAGATGGTTTTTATTTTGTTTTATTTTTTAAATGGCATATGCTAAGTACTAAGTGGGAAACAATACAACACCTTTGAAACCCATTTGCATGCGTGATGTTAAATAGCACTGCTAATGGCACCGTCTTCACTGATCCCTAAGCCTAAATTCACCTGAAATTCTACTGCAGTTAATAGACAATTTATGATATGCGCAATATAACAGCTAATTGGGAAGAGAGCATATTTAAAATGACCAATTTAGCCTTTGATGGCCCATCTTCTTCTTACATTTATCTTCAGTGCTGGGCAACGTGTTGCAGTGCTGGGAACGTTGACTGAAATAGGCTATGTAGCTCCATAGCCCCTCCGCCCCCTCTGCTACCCCCCGCCCCGACCTTTCCTCGCTCCCCCAGCTATCAGCCGGTTGGATAGAGATGCACGCAAGAGAAAATGGCCTCAGTGTCGTGTCAGATGAAACCGATGTGATTAATGACTACAATTAAATTTTTTGTCGTTGTTGTCGTCTTTAGAGTTATGTTCGTTAAATTAAAACGTTATTCTGTACTGTCATGTGTAACTACACCGTGGTTATAGATTTAAGTGACTGACAAACTGATCAACAGACTGAATCACTGACCAAATCACTGAGGCACTGGCTGAATCACTAAGATACTGACGCATGGATCGAATCACTGGCGGAATCACTGACGTACCACCTGAATCACCAAATGCATTACTAAAATACTGATGTACTGACAGACTAATTCACTCACTAAGGTACAGATTTACAGACAAAATCACAGACTAAGTCATTTACTGAGGTGCTCATGTACTAACTGAATCACTGACTACATCACAGCTGCACTGACAGAATCGTGGACTGAAGCACTGACTGAATCTTTTATTAATCAGATTTATTGACTGCATCTCTGACTGAGTTTCTGTTTGTATGAATAAATCAGAGTTACTGAATGCATCCCACACTCACTGACAAACCTTGTCTGTGTGTGTGTGTGTGTGTGTGTGTGTGTGTGTGTACCTGCACTTGTTTGTGTTTATACTGGAAATGAATATATGCCCTGTGACCATAGAGAAACTTTGCTCTGGCCCTGCATGCAGAAAGACTGTGAGACACGCTGTTCTGAGGACCAGTTCCAGTGCTCCAACAGCCTGTGCATCTCCCAAAAGTGGCTGTGCGATGGTCAGGAGGACTGCAAGACGGGCGAGGATGAGCATGACTGCCACGGCACTAGTGAGCCCCCCCACCACCACATCCTCCACTGCTCCCCACTTCAGTCCCCGTCCCCCGCAGGCTGTCTTGAATTTAAACATGTCAGCAACCACTTGGTCCTACAGGATGTCTTATAGTCATGTGCCTTCACATTTCCCACATAAAGGACCATATGTTTTACACCCAGAGATGTTTAGTTTTACAAATCCATCTTTATAGCAGCACAAAATATGTTTAAAATGTATAAGGTGTTGAATTTATACCTTTACCAACATGACACTGTCAACCGCAGTTAAGCATTCTGATTTCTTATCCGTCTGCAGTTTCTCCTGCATTGGATATAATAACAGTCTATACAGGATACAGTAGATATGTCATTACTCCTTTTTCACTCATTTTTCATGGGCAGAGCATCAGTGAAATAATTCTGAATATTTTTTCATGCACTTTACTCAATACTACCTGGAGCGATTTGAGTTAGAATTGAAATTAAAAGTTGAATTAGAACTGGAATTAAAAGTTCACTTCAGAATTCTTTAGTTAGACTAAGAACTTTCTTCATCTTTAAATGAAAATCAGAGCTTAGGTGGGCCATGCAGATTTCAGAACTTTCCAGAATTGTATATTAAACGGAGAGCACCTGAGGACAGGCGGTTACTTCAGTCAGGGAAACCTGTCAGATGCAGTTAAAAGCTTCAGTGTGCGAGTGGCCTCTTCTTCTGCACATGGCTCTTAATGGAGCTGCAAAAATCTCCATAAACCGGATCGAAACCCTGACCCTCAGGTTAATGGTGTTTCGGCTAAGCAAAAATGCAAATTACACTCAGATAAAACTGTCAGGCAAACTTTTCATAGTCTGAATACCTGTTTGCAGTTGTTAAATAGGAACAGTGTTAATACCAGCATGGGGGGCCAGTTTTGTAGCTCTGGACTTAGTGGCCAGCAGCGTTATGGTTCCACATCTAAATCAGTTCTGCATCAGCGCCATATCTACTCACTTATATACACCACTTAGCCTTTTGTGCTGGTCTTGTTTCACACTGAACGGCTTTATTAAAGTGACTCCGTGTGTGTGTGCGTGTGTTTCTTTGCCCCATCATCTCTGTGCTGCCTCCCCCCACCCTTAGCAGTGCCGCCCTCCTGCTCCCTGAACGAGTACGACTGCATGAGCGGTGGCTGCGTGTCGGCCAGCCTCAGGTGCGACGGAAAAGACGACTGCGCGGACGGCTCCGATGAGGTCCGTTTCCCTCGCTCCACCCAACCCACAGAAACCACCCACCGGCCTCCCACCCGCCATCGGGGGTCACATAGCGCAGCATCAGCACCGGGAGAGTCGAGTCCCTCCGTTTGGTCCAGTTGGTCCCGGATGACCGTTACTGTACTTACAGGCCACAACTCCGGAGCATCAAAACAAACCTCCCACATTTAATTAATTTTGCACTTTATATACTTCACAATTACCCGGGCAAAATTGTCTTGTTTATCCCTTCATAAATTATTTATACGCTGCGGTGTGTATTTTTCAGAGCGCGGCCATTACCATAACTATTGTTTTGCTGCGAAAAGTTTGCTCACGGACGCGATCGCAGAGATGCGCCGGAATTCCTCCTCTTATTTTTTTCTGGTTTTTTTCCCTTCTGTACTTCCTTCATCTTTGTTTTCCTTTCTGAATTATTATTCGCTCTAATCTGCAAAAATGAATGCACCGACGCCACTGTGCGTCAAAGCTGCCAAAAGATGATCGCAGCGGATAAGTGTCGCTTATTCAACGCAGGATCCGTGCAGGTGTGAAAACGGAGTGGAGCGCTGTGTGAGGAGAGGCGTCGGGGCAGATGGTTGTGCAGTCAGGTGGACGAGAAGAGCCCCGAATCATTTAAATGGCAGTACTGCAGATCGGCCCAAACAGGGCGCCTCACGCGGTTTTAAAGTGTCGGTCTGAAGGTGCCGAGTGTTGGATTTGAGGGGCTGAGGAAGGAGCCATATGGTCTGCGGCGTGACACCAACACCGGAGCTGTTTCACACACAGACTTCCGAGCAGCTCGGAGGAGTTAAAGTGCTACCTGTTTAACCCAAGGAGGTCAAACCGGTGCCTGTGTTTTTATTAAGAACCATAAAAAAATCACATCTCAAGAAAGGTTTCAGCCAAAGGCGAGAACATAAACCCTGAACTACTGTGCATATATTACTAAAAGTACTGCAGTAGAAAAGGCAGTACGGCTCTAATTCAGCCGGTAATTTCCACTGCGTGTGTCTGCAGGTGGCCTGTGTCCGCGAGTGCCGAGAAGATCAGTTCCTGTGCCAGAACAAGGCCTACTGCATCCCCCGTCGGTGGCACTGTGACGGTGTTCCTGACTGCCTTGACCACAGCGACGAGGAGAACTGTGAGCGTGGTACGACCGCAACGTGGCCACATCCTCACCTCACACTGCAGCGTAGAAACACCCCGAGTAGGTAGATAGATGGATGCAGGTATGAATAGATGAGTGGGTAGATAGATGCAGAGATGAATTGTCGAAAGGTAGTCAGAGGAACTAGCAGGAAGATGGATAGATGGATGGATGGGTAGGTAGGTAGATATGTAGATAGATGGATAGTTGGATAGGTAGGTAGGTGGATCGATGGGTAGATAGATAGATTAATAGGTAGGTAGATATGCAGATAGATGGGTAAATGAATAGATAGGTAAATGGATAGATTTATTCATGGGTAGATGCATGGATGGATGGATGGATGGATGGATGATAGGTAGGTACTCAGGTAGATGGATGGGTAGGCAGGTAGACAGATAGAGAGAGGGGTTTTGACTGTAACTACACTATAAACAACAACACAGATGCACTAATAACAAGAAAAGCTTTTTCTTAAAAGAGCTGCAGTGGTGTGATGTTCCCCAGGCACCAGGAGAGGAGGGTTTGCAGGTAAACACAGTAGAGCAGAACACAGGAGCCGTCCCTTCCTCTCTCTCACAGCGCGCGTTTGCGTTTGATCTCCGCCAGGTTCTGCACTGCGTGGACCTGCTTTCTGTTTGCCTCCTGCGAACCGTGCAGACATTGTGCCGCTGTACTCCTTCCTTCGGGTTACTCCTCGAGTACAAGTCTTTTAAAAAAGATGCACACGTTTTTTTAATGATAAAACGTGCATTATTAAAAATTATTTTGAGTTTCACTTTTGTTCAAGTGCTTTATTAAGTTGTTGCTTTGGGGTAGGCAATGAATGTGTATTCATGGTGTGATGCCAAGGTGTTCGGTGGAAACCCAAGTGGCAAACACACACACCCGGGAAGACACCTCTGTTCTCTGTGTGCTTTAATAATGTAAAACAGACCCCCCCCCCAAGAGCAGCTCTAAGAGTTTGTACCTGTGGGGATGCAGAATCGGAGTCTGCAGTCATGATTCAGTCACGTAGCGTACCAGAACTCCACCATCCAGAGGCATTTGGCCACGCGAACACGGCCGTGAGTCATGAACCCAGAACAAAGGGTGGAGAAAGAATCTAAGAAGGCCTTGGATAACAGCCCAAACATGGTCCTACAGAGGCCTTTTCGCAAGGTGCAGGAAACCGCCATTTTTCCCCTCTCATAATGGAAAACTTCCCCAGAACAGATCCTTCGGATCAGTTGTTCTTTTGTTTTAATTCAATAAAGTTACAATCGTATTAAAGCTCATTTCTTAGGTTATGTTTGTATGTTCACAATTGTGGAAGAACATACAACCATTATACCAGAAATACAATTTATTTACCTGCATTCTATTGACCAACTGACACTGTTACACAGTTAATTTAAACCTTATTAAATCAGCTGGGTGATTTTTATGCTGTCAAATAAGGGATGAGGTTTGTCATGGGCCCTACAGTAGGAGTAGGGATTTGAGCCCATGGCCTTCAGATTGTAAGGTGATGGATTTAAATGCTGAAGCTGATTATTTGATGTCTGAACATCTGACAGTGCTTCTCGGGTGTTGCTGAAGTCAACAGGACTCTGCGATATTTTGTGTGCTGCCTCCTCCCTGCTGACCGAAGGTGGTTCCGATTTGGCCCGATGGACGTGTCTGTAGGTGGGAACAGGGGCCGCCGGAAGGAGCGCGAGAGACGTGTATTTGGGCCGCGTCTTGTTCTCGTCCTGCTTTGCATGACTGTGTTCCAATTATAATGGGAACTGTTCTGAATTCACAGTTACAGCAGCACCTTTCCTTTGTCTCTGTTGCCAGAGCAACAGGACTGTTACAACTGGCTGCTTGTTACCGAGTTCCTGCTGTGCATGGTTAACCGGACAGGCTCTGACCTGGGGGGGGGGGGGGGGGTTGTTCGCCACAAGGCTGACAGGAAGGGAGCCCTGTTATTTCCATCATGAGCTCTGGCTCTGAGGTCACTTGTATTCGAACCCATCTGAATGGATGGACGTGCTTTAAATTTGTGTCGTCCGCAGCGGGAATCCGCTGGACCGACGACACCTTTGCGCTCACTGTGACTCCGAGCAGCATCTCTGCATTCAATTTATCTGTGATATATGGGGTAAGACAAACATATACGTTTAAGAGATACACAAGGTTTGCAGGGAAAAGTATCTGGACTGACATTGCAGCTAGATGGTGCTGGACATCGGGATTTGCCCTGCGGTGAAATGTCAGTGAATGCCTGGTTGTTTATCGTTTTGCATCTCATACACGATGATAAAAGGAAGCAACATGCTTGAACACTTGGCAATTTGTACAGTACTGTGCGGGGTCTAGGTTCGTAGCCCGGCCACCGGTGACTCTGACTCTGGACCCCTGCAACACTGACCGGCATAAATCAGTTAATGATAATCTGTTCATGGTTAAATGGAAACATGTGCTATACTCCCCTGCAAAACATCACATCAGCCAAGTGCAGTACTCCCCCCTGCCTTTCTTCTTTCTCCAAGAATAAAAATGGTGCTGAAAGGACAGCTTGTTTTTTTTTTAAAGCCAGGAACTGTGTTGTCGTCCCTTCAGCTCCATCTTGAAGACGTGGGTGAAAATTCAACAGTGATGTGAAAGATCAAATTATAGGAAGCATTTGGTTGTAATTATTGCTGGTATCAGGTTTAAGGGGGGAAATTACTTCACAAAGGTGATATGGGCGTCGGACAGTGTTGTTCCTTAGATAAATGGAGTCATTTAGAAACCGTTATTTGTTTAGTCGGGTTCCCTTTGTCTGATATTACATTTTGTCGAAAGACCCGAAACCATCTATTGTGACGTACACAAGAATAGGGCAAATACTTTTTCCCTTCACTGTTTATGAAGAATATTATTCTTCACTTCTAGCTTACATAAGAATTTAAAATGAGTGAAAATAAAAATATTTCCAGAAACTTCTCCACAGCACTGACCGTGGACTGATTTATCCCATAAACATGTGCAGCGTTGATCCTCTCGCCACTGATCACCAGCAACAAGGAACAGCAGATACATGATGTAAACACTGTGGAAGAAAGTGGAACTGAGGAGGTCCCACGTTTCTATTCTGTCACCTAAACACAGGTGACGTCCACTTTTCCAAAACAGATGAAGTGAAGGTGCAAGTAAAACAAGTAAATTGGAAAACGTCCCTTTTTTTTTGAAATTCTGTATCTCGACAGTTCATAACACGAGGTGTATTCAAACGCGCGTGTCAAATATATTCGGTGCCGACAACGAAGACCAGCCTATGTTTTCTTAAGTTAAAGCAGTAAACAAGTGTGTGTTTGTGTGTGTTGCAGGTGCGTTCTCCTGTCGGCCCGACGAGTTTGTCTGTAACAACACGCTGTGCAAACTGAGCCTGTGGGTGTGTGATGGCGAGGACGACTGTGGGGACAATTCGGACGAGCACCCCGACACGTGCGGTATGGGCTGTGTGTGTGTAACACTATACCCCACCCCCCCCACCCCAGAACTTCATGACTACAACAGCTTCTAGAAAATCCACCGAGTTCCATCTTTTTTATTAGAGAACCATAAGTTGGCCGTGAAGTGAAAACACACCATTTTAATGGCATAATATTTCAGGATGACGGGCTTTTATGAAAGCATCGGAAAACACAGTGTGTTTGATGTCTGGAACCTCTAAAGAAAACTTGATGGGTTTTCAGAGTTTGGTTGTTTGTTTTATTCGTGTCTTCTTTGCAGACTAATTGATTCGTCATGTTTACTCTTTATCTCCATGAAGTCCCTTCATTATTCTGCACGATAAGAGAAAAAATGTAAATCCCTCCCACCTGTTTGGGTTTTTGTTGCTTTAATTTATAGATATGTGACTGCAGACGTGCATGGTCTTCAGCCACTGACGGTGACTTGTGTCTAGCGGGTCCCTGCACTCCCTCCCCACCCACCCGGTTCACAGGCATCAGATTAGCTGTGAAATATTGAGAGCGTCCCAGATGAAACCAAGATGACGGAATTGAAAAAGGAAATAAGCCACATCTTCTGGTCCCCAGGTTTTTGGGGAAATGTCACCAAGTGCAGAGTTGTCCATCAGCGAGGGGGTGCTCACCAGGAAAGGCTATCTGGGGTCTTTGGGGGCTTGGGAACTTTAGAGACTCTATTTCAAACCACAGGGTATCGCACCTTCTGCTCGTGTTCTCACTTGTGGCCACAAAGTGCAACACTGTGTCACCATGGTCATCTGGTCACTAAAAAACATGGTCAATCTTCCCAAATGGTTATGACATTACCGAATCAGGGTTACGAGAAATCAGGGTGAAATGAGGTCACCAAAGAGGTTTTGGACTTTTGGGGTCACGAGGTTGTGTCATGAGTAGACTTGAGCTGACTGGATCTCTCAGACGTGGTCCTGAACTCTGATTGGCTCTGATCCACCCTCAGCCAGGTTCCTCTGCCCGCCCACTCGACCCCACCGCTGCCGGAATGACCGGGTGTGTCTGCGCATGGAGCAGCTGTGCAACGGTGTGGATGACTGCGGGGACAACTCTGACGAAGAGGACTGCGGTGAGCGGTCGCCTCCTTTGTCTCAAACCTCATCCCTGGGGACTCGCGGTGTCTCCCTGGGGAAGACGTTTCGTCGGAGGGTTCAGTTCTTTTCAACGTATTGAGATGCCTCCACTGTGTCCACGTTCTGATCCCCAATGATGCAACACCTAATGTGACCTTAATGCCAAACTATTTATTTACTCTACTGTAAGGGAAAAAGATGCATCCAAACACTTATGGACTCATTGAGGTAGGTGGAGAAACATCCCCACCAGGGGCAAAGCACTAACTGTCCCCGTTGATGTCACCCCCGACAGGCAGTGTGGCGGCCAGGCCCCGCCCCTGCGGGAAAACGGAGTTTACGTGCGCCAGCGGCCGCTGTGTTCCCGCTGAGCTGCAGTGCGACCTGTTTGACGACTGTGGGGATGGCGCATCCGATGAGTTCGGCTGCAAGGCCTGTGAGTGGAGCGGTCAGGGGGCGGGGCACAGTGGCCAGGGGGGTGTGGCTTTTCCAGGGGTGTCTCAGCTGCGTTATTCCCTCACGCTGCACTTTATTTTCATTTATTTCCCATGTACTTTATTGTTTACATGATGATGATGATGATGGTTATTATTATTATTATTATTATTATTATTATTATTCAGCTGATATTTTGTCTGAAATGAGATATTGTTAAGCTATATGCCATGATTTATTATTGTTATTATTTTCATTTATTTTCATGACGTTTTATCCAAGGAAGCTTAGAATATGATGCTTGTGCATTAAGCTCCTTAAAAATGATTTATTATTATTTTTATTATACTCATTCAGTTGACTCACAAAAGCAACAGAATATTAAGCTGAGGACAGTGATTTAAGCCATTTATACAGCAGGGTAATTTTACTCTATCAATTCAGTGTAAGTACCTTTATCAAGGGAACTTAGAGAGGAGGGTCAGTCCTCTGAAGACTCTAAGCTAACTGCTTTTACTACTACGCCACCTACTGGCCACCTATTCCAGCGAGGCTACTTTCTCTATACAGTATATTTCATTATTTTTCAATGGAGTTGTTTGACTGTACCATACGTGATATTGGCGTGCGGGACACAACACTTTGCACTTTTATATTCATTCCTTTGCCGCCAACAGACAAACAGACAAATAAAGACAAATCCGTCGCAACGAAACACAGAAGTTCACAGCGTTCTCAGTGTCAGTGTGTCGAGCCTCTCTGCTGTGTGTCTCCCTGCTCCGCCGTGTCCGCAGCGCTCAGCACAAATGTGTGCCGGGGCCGCCTGAACCCGTGTGGCGAGGACGCGATCTGCAACAACACGGACGGCGGCGCCCTCTGCCAGTGCAAACCGGGCTTCCGGAGGAACCGGAGGAGCCGACAGTGCGAAGGTACCGGTCGAGATCCAGGAGCGAGTCTCTGCCACCCTCACTGTCTCCGCCAGGGGGCCAAAATGAAATCAGGCTCCATTTACACGCATTGTCCACGACTCGTGTTGGTATTTTGCCTGGCGCTTTCCGATAAGGACGCGCTCGGCACCCAGTGGTTTGGTTCCGCCAGGAAAGGTCACTGTAAAGTGTGATGAGCACGTGCACGGCGGTGCTAAACCCTCCTCACTCCTCACCGCCCTCAAAGAATGCACTTCCTCACACAGTTTCAGTCCTCGCCTCTGTTTTTCAGGGTTAAACAGCACATTATTTGGTGTGAAATGATACTAAATGTGTTCCTTTAGATACTGTTTATGTTTTCGAAGCTTGAAGTATTCATCTTATGCTATTGAAATGTTGTGTTAAACTGTTTAAACTGTTTTCTGTATCCAGTAACGGCCATTTTTACTTGGAATTTTCCAGGCGCCCGTTGAGGATTTGGCCAGTTGTGATTTGATGTTAATCGTCATTTTCTGTCACAAAGTCAACTTTAAATACGGTCATAGCGCATTTAGGTGATTGTAACCGCGGCTTTTTCCGTCACAGAAAAATTTTTTATGATCTCATTTTGCCTTTCGAAGGAAGTCGCTGGTATGGGGACCTGTAGAGCATTTGTGGATGTCAGAAATGCGCCACATCCTTGGATGAGCATCTCTGCTCAAGGGAATGGCAACCAATAAATTCTTTCCACATCCAGCATTAAAACACTCAATCGATCTGTGATCCCAACCCCTTACAAACCTGCAGGTCTCCTTTTCTACAGGCTGCTGTGTCCCACAGTTAGCCGCTGCTGTTAGTAAGGCATAGCGAACAGACGCCTGATGTACCGGTGAAGTCATCGGGTTCGATAAACAAACAAGCAGCAGTGATTCACCGCACAGGCCACTTGGCACTCAGCGCGGACCAGCATGAAGAACACCCCCTCTGGTCAACATGTGTGTGCCAATTTGTGAATAATATCAACAACATTACTGCAATGGAGTGGATTCTTCTCTAACACCCTGCGTTTCTGGGAGATATTCTAGACAACCAGGGCTCTGTGTTGAACAAGCAGTTGGATGGATGGATGGATGGATGGATGGATGACATTAACCTCATTAAAATTTTCAGGATTTCTCAACATGCCTGGATTAGTAACCAACAATAGGTAATAAGTAGGACTTATGTTATGGTGATAGTGAAGAATCGTTTTTATTTGTTTTCTTTTCCACAGAGCAGGGCTGAGACCTCCACTGTGAGCAATTTTCACTCAGACTGTGAGGCTCAGTCGATGTTTTTTGTGCAGAGTCGGGGGTCAGGGATTTAACAAAGGGTGAAGATAATAACTTTTCAGTTCGAGAGAGTGCGGTAATATGTAGCGGAGAAAATGTACCACTGTAACTGCTCTAATCTCCACACCTGGGAGGTTCAGATTAACACGCGTGTCCTTGCCATTGTTCGCGATCTCATTTCTCTGTTCCTTAAGGGTGCCGCCGTGAACACAATAAAAAGTTGGGTGAGGACAGACCTTCCAGGTAGAAGTCCACCGGCGGAAGGGTGACCTTTCCAGGGGGTTGTCTGAAATGCCAGAGTTGCCGAGGGCGACACTGACGGCTTTTTCTGCTCTTCTCCAGAAGTCAACGAGTGTCTTCACTTTGGGATGTGCTCGCACTATTGCACAAATACTAAAGGATCCTTCAAGTGCACATGTGCCAGTAATTATAAAGACGTCAGTGGAGAATGTAGAGCAAAAGGTAAAGAAAAGCACATTTACTCTTGCGTTGTCCATTGCATGTAATGTATGCGTGTGTGTATATGTTGTGTAGCAAAACTGAATGATTTTTACGTTACGTTTACGTTTCGCCTTATTTGTGTATTGCTATGAAAATGCATAAATGGCAACATCGTGGTTTGCAGTGGATCTAAATTAGATTTCTATAAAAGATTAATGTTTTTGATCGGTACAATGTATGTATATAAAGTTATAAGTACAGGTATCCCCCGACATACAACTGTAAGGTGCTCCTCGAAATTGGCTCGCAAGGTGAAACCTCGCAAGTCAGACGTGTAACGTGAAGCGAAAGGTTCCACAGAAGGGTCTGTAGGCTATTAATACTTACACTAAAAAATGGGGAAAAAATAGCTCTCAGTACTCGTAGATGCAAAAAATCTGCCTTTTATTTGGTCATAACTCGGGAAAGATCTCAGGGGATACCTGTGCTGGCTCCTCAGTTTACGAACACCATCAGGGTTGAAAGTTCATTCGTAATTCATTTTGTTTTAAATTCAGCTACGAAACAAAAATCAATTCAAGTTTAATAATAGAAATTTTTATCAAATTACTTCGATTACCATTGTATTATGAATAAATTGGCGGGGGGGGGGGTTACCTCAACAAACAATTCAATGCCGATCACTGACCGGTTCGTCCCTCGGACGTGTACAGCATTTGTCATCTTGTTACTGATCACCGACGTTCAGGAGGGGAATCGAATTAAGGTTCGGGGCTCTTTACTGCCATCTATTGGCGAGACACTCAGACACAGCTTGAATTTGCTCTGTAAGAACGAAAAATTTTAAAAAAGTGAATAAAATACAGTCAAAAATAAATAGCAAAAAAATGTGTATATTTGAAAATCCAGAATTCTGCTGTTCGTAATACGAGGAGCCTGTGTGTGTGTGTGTGTGTGTGTGTGTGTAGATTTTAATCTGTTAAATCTGTGTCATTGCTGTTCTTTTGTGAATAGTTGCTCTGCACATGTAACTTTGCTAAAACTGTTGTGTTAAAGCGGAAGTGGAATTTAGACACCTTTCATTTTTTTTGCATATTAATGACTCAACGGGCAGGACCAGAAGATGACGTGCTCTACATAGCTAATGACACTGAAATCCGAGGTTTTGTGTATCCGTTTAACCAGAGCCATGGACACAAACAAGTAGCACGCACCGAGGACAATGCCCGCATCATTGGGATGGACGCTCTCTTTCACGGACACAAGTTTGTCTGGGCTACCCAGTTTAATCCGGGTGGAATTTTTTACAAAGACATCCTAGACAGAAGTCAATCTAAAACAAATAGCGGAATCATAGTAAGTATTTTTGAAAGTGATGTTTAGATTGACGTTGTTATACTGTGTGGTTGGTTAGTTCGACAGTATAATTTGCTCTGCACATGACACTTTTAACCTCTTATTGACTGTGCCCGTGAGGCCGGGCCATGTTTTATAGCTCCATCTTTGCTCGGAGGTGTCACTCACTTTATTTACACGTAACTGTCGGTGCTGGATTTTATTTCCTAGCTGCGTTTGACTAGCCGCATACGCGGCACCGGGTGGTGTGTGGGTGTGGAGCGTTAACCACTTTTTATAGTCTCCCACTTGCCAACTGAATGACCCTGCAGAAGATGTCGCTCGGTGGGGTCCTTCCTCAGTCGTGCAGTTTAACAAGAACGGGAAATACAGGTTTAGAATAAGAACAGACATGTTTCAAAATGGTCACTACTGAGGAAGCCATCATCTTTGGTGTAGCGCTGAGAGCCATAAACAAATATTTGTACAGTCTCTTTTTAAATCATGGTTTTATCACCATAAATGCATTTTTTCTGGCTCATTATCTGTGGGAACATCTCTTGCTGCGCGTAGCTCGTACCACCAGTTACCACCATCCACGTGCCCCTGTCTGTGAACCATGCCAGGCACATCCCTGTGCCATGTGGATGAAAGAAGATGGTGGGAAAAGGCATGTTCTGCATATTTCATTTATTTCGCATAGGCAACGTAAGCCAGAATGCGTTCGTGATGTTGAGTCCCGAGTATTTAACTTTATGGTTTTTGAGCTGTTTAAACTTTAATAGCTTTTTTTATGAGACATTTCTAGTGCATCGCTTTCAGATCTGCACACTGATTTACCTCGTCCTGCCGCAGATTCCTTTAACTCTAAAGACTGAACATCAGCGGCTGAGACCAAAGCTGGACAAGCCTCTGCCACCCAAGGACTTTACTCTGCTCTAGCTGAGAAATCAGGCAAAATAGGTGTTTTGAAGTTGCATTTTAGTATTTTAAACACTAAATCTATAAAAAGTTGGCAAGGAGGGTCACGCTGGGATTCCTTAAAGAGAATGTCTCAGGTCACTTCTGCAGGGAGATGTGTGTGTGTACGGTGTGTGTGGTTGTGTCTATAAGGCCAGCTAGTCACTGTGGCAGTGATGCTGGGATCAAATTAGAGCGTCTCTCACAGCGTCTCCCGTGTGCGGTCGATCCCCTGTAGTGTCCTGACTTCCGACGGCCGAGGGACGTGTCGGCTGACTGGGTGACCGGGAACGTGTACTGGACAGACCACTCGCGGATGCACTGGTTCAGTTACTACACGGCCCACTGGACGAGGCTCAGATACTCCATTAATGTGGGACAGCTGGGAGGACCCAACTGCACCCGGCTGATAACGGACATCGCCGGGGAGCCCTATTCCATAGCCGTGAACCCGGTGCGAGGGTAAGGCCCGGCTTTGCTTACGCTTCCTCGAAAGTCGACTCACTTGGTGGACTGGAAGGGACGGCAGGAGTTGGGGAGCGAGACCATGGCAGTCGCCTGGTCCTTCTCACAGAAGGACACAGCAACACACTCATCGCATGGTGGACAGGGTTGTAGTACCACACGCTGCAGGCTGGTTTCTGGTGACTCTGTCAGGTCGGGGTGAATCTGGACGTAAAAGTGGTCCAGTTGAGCCGCAGATAAGTTCTCCTTCCCTGTTGAAACACCCCTCATAAGAATCAGGCTCAACTCCCTGCTGTAGTTCCCTTGGTCAAGGTACTTACCCTGAACTGATGCAGTAAAAATGACCCTGGTGTGTAAATGGATAAATTGTGGCAGGTAGCCCAACACTGTAGAGAAAAATGTCTGATAATTGAATTATTATTGTTATTATTATCCGTCTATCCTAAAAGGTACGGTAACTATCCACCCACCCTAACCCTAAAAGTGCCATTTGAAATCAAAAATTATTTGGTTCGACCATCACCTCCGGCTGTTGTCAAGGTACTTACCCTGAACTCGTACGGTAAAAATTACCCCGCTGTATAAAGAAATGAATCGCAAGTCGCTTAGTGTAGGTTACCTTGGACAAAAGCATCAGATGAGTGACTAAAATGTAATAATAGTGCAAGATGCAAATTGGGGGCTGTCTAACAAGACCGTCCTCCAGCTGTGTATCTTCAGCTCATGATGGTTCCAGATGAAACCCCCCTCGGGGGCAGTCGGATTCTTCCGAATCGCCACATCTCCGCCAGCGCCGGCATCCTCCGCTCCTGATTAGTTTAACCAGTTAGCAGGCGAAGTGGCCCACGTACAGCTACAAGGAGCCCGATAGCAGGCGGAGGCAGCGGTAACCGGCGTTGCCTTGTGCTCACGCAGGATGATGTACTGGACAGTGATTGGCGACAACTCTCAGATCGAGGAGGCTGCCATGGACGGCTCGAAGCGCAGGGTCCTGCTCGAGAGGAATCTCAGGAGACCAACAGGTATTCTGCCTTCACCTTAGCTTTTGCGATGCCACCTGGGTGGGGACAGTCACTTCAGTTGACCTGTGGCCCAATTTAGGTTATCCTACAGTGTGTTTTCCCCACTTTACGCGTTTCTTTACGATTCAGCCAAGTAAATCCAAGTAAAACAGCTCGTTTCCAATAAGATCAATAAGGGGAATAAATACACGCCTTGTGAAAAATCCATGCGTCGAACCATTAACAGTACAGGTGCATTCAGAAGGAATCTAAGTATGGTACTATGCAAAAGTCTTAGGCACCTGTGGGAAAAATGCTATAAAGCAAGGATGGTTCCAAAAATAATGCCATGAATACTTATTAATCAATAAACCTTCTAAAAAGTGCAGCAGACAAAAAAACCTCCATCAGATCAATATTTGGCGGGACCACCCTTTGCCTTTAAAACACCATCAATTCTCTTATGCAAACTTGCATGCAGTTTAAGGTAGAGGTTGGTAGGTTCTTCCAAACATTTTGAGGAACCGGCCACAGTTCTTCTGCAGACTTTGACTGTCTCTGCATGTCCTCCCAGACTGACTCAATCATGTTGAGATCAGGGCTCTGTGGGGACCATACCATCTGTTGCAGGATTCCTTCTTTTTGCTCAACATAGTTGTGTATGACTGAGATTGGGTGTTTGAGGTCATTCTCAGGCTGCAGAATGAATTTGGGACCAACGAGAAACCTTCCTATGGTAGAGAAGAATCTACCTGTACTTCTCAACACACATTCAAGATGCATGCCTAACACTTTTGCACTGTACTGTATATGAATGTGTAGTTTATTATTTTTTAGATTAAAAAAACTGAGTTGGTTTACAAATTGGTTTAGACTACACGTTCGTATGGTGCTTTGTTACCAAGTAATAACTTTATGAACAGTTTATTAGTATTTTTTAATGACCCTGTATACTACAGAGGTTAACATGACCTTCATTGTGCGCATTTGCTCCTTTTGATAGTGGTGACGTGGGGCAGGGTGTGAGGAGATATTTAACACCATACATGTCATCTGCAGCAGGTTCTAGGATTGGAGGCCTTAAAAAGCAGGTCTCACACCAGAAAAGAGCCTGCAGTTCCTGTCCCAGTCACCGAGAGGAGGATTACGTTGTCTCAGCTGTCGAAAAACGTGGTCCGTGAAAATGCATAAAAGCTTAATTAGCGGACGGCTCTTCCCGGATTTACGGCTGTTTACCGGAATGGAACTGCCCATAAAAATGTCCTCTTTGTCATAAAACGTTTCTTCCCTTGTGACCTCGCTGTTGAGGGTCTTTACGTCCGATGTATCGTGATGATTTTCCCATCGTGCGTTTGCAGGAGATTACTCCTCTGATGTGACAGGGGAGGATGAAATAAAAGCTCAGAATTGCGCAGGTCGGTTTCTGGTGAGGGTGAAGCAGATGACAGACGGAGGGCGATAGATGTTTTTGTGAAAAATATCCTGAACCGCGTCTGCTTGGTCCACTGCAGGCCTGGCCATCGATTATTTTAACCAGCGCCTGTACTGGGCCGACGTCGAACTATCGGCGATCGGGAGCGTGCGATTTGATGGATCCGACTCGCGGCTCGCCGTGAGCAGCCGGCACGGTGAGTGAGGGTGGGTCCGTCTGTTTACGATTCTAAATCACAAGTGAGCTTTCCGCAGCCCTGGCAGAGGCACCGACGGTTTCGTATGTTCTCCCCTTATTTCCCCATTGCTTAATCTTTATTTTTATAACCCGTTGTTATAAACGTAACATTTATTATAACAGCTTCAGTTGAGAAGTTAATGCTTTTTAAGGAATATAAGCTGCTCCTCTTCAAATACAGAATAAAGAAACTGTCGAAACGGCGACCCTCAGACTTTTACGGCTTGTGCTCAGGAAGCAGACAGTAGAATGAAAGATATTTCTGAACAGCGAACCAACAAAGCGCTGTTTACTGCTGCCAGCCGACATTCATCTTCTCCTTCTCTTTACCTGTAGGCATAGCCCAGCCGTACCGAATCGACATTTTTGAAGACTATGTCTATGGGACCGGATTAAAAAACGATGTCTTCAGAGTTCACAAGTATGGTAAACAGCCAGTGGAGCGCCTTGATTTAGGAGTGGAGAAGGCCTCCAGCATCCTGGTCGTCCATCGATACAAGCAGCAGGACGGTAAATAGCGGCAGCGCCACCGGTGCTCTTTACGTTGTACAGTGGAAACGCTGCTCATGCAGCCATTCGAGCTACTAATCCGAGTTGGAATGAAGATGGCAAATGAAGAAGGACGATGAATCACTGGTGATCGTGAGGGTGGCTGACATCACCGCTTCCAGCTGTTTTGCATGAGAATAAAAAAAGAAAATTTGGAAGAAACGTTATTTATGTCAGCTGTAATGAAACGGTGTCTCATGTGGGAGAGTATAGGGGGTTGAACCTATGCTGCTGTGTTAAAAAGCCAGGGTTTGTGTTTTTTTTTTTTTTTTTAACTCTACAGTACTGAAAGAGCCTAAACACCAAATCTGCGATATGTTACTCACAGTGCAAGCAAGAATATAATTTAAAGACAGCGCCCCCCCCAAGAGGAAGATGGCCGTTCCACTCTTGGCTCGCTGTCTGTCTCTCCCTGGCCCAAGCCAGCCTGAGGCACCTTCCATCGGAAGGCCTGATCCCCTGCTTCCACGATTAAACCTCTTCCCCGCCCTCGGAGGTGTAATCCTCCAGAATGGACCGACTGCTGTCACCACGGTGACGCCTCTGTGGGGCTGGGGCAGCTGCTGCCGAGTGCCGTTATTCTTCGGCAGACCGCCTCTCTGTTTTACCTCGACATTCCAGTGTGTGGGGTGGAAATCTCATCTCCACCCCTCCTAGTCGTCTGTTCCCTCCCCCTCTCGGTTATAATGACCCGCAAAGGTGGGCAGAGCTGCTGTGCTCCATCCGCAGGGTTGGTTTTTTTGATGGGTGGCGCAACGTGCACCTAGGCGGCTGCGGGGTTTGTTTGCTTTGTTATCTTGCCACGCAGTCCAGGCGAGCGAGAAGCACGCATCTCAGGATGCAGTCTGGGAAGTCAGCGAGGCAATGTCAGCTAAACGGTGTGTGTTCTTCCATGTCACCCATATCAGAAAATACACAGAAACCTTGATTGACCACAGCGTTACACTGCGTGACACCATCTGACACCTCTGTGACACGTTTCTGTTTACCGTCGGTGAGAATCGCATCGTGCCCTTTCGTGCACCTGGCAGTAAGTGCCAAAACACTCAGTGAAGTCATCGTGTTGCCCGAGGTCAGGAACCTGTGGTGGCACCGCATCCCTGGAGGACCTCACGCAGGCTTCTATCATTGTCTTCAGATCCCGATTTTTTTTTTTTTTCTATTTTTTGTACTATCTGAGGACTGTGGTACGACTTAATAGCTCCTCCTAGTGCTGCTGCGGGAAAGCACCTCGTTCTGTTATTCCTTTTCACACCAGACAAGCGGATGTGTCATCGACGTCATCTCCTGCCCCCCGCTGACCTGTAATTACAGGCTGGCCATTAGAAAACCACCGTTTGTTTTTCACAGACGCAATGCGGACGCGGCCCGAGCAGCGCGTGCTTGGTCGTCGTGTCCAGGAGTCACCCGCACTGCTGTTTGCTTTAGAGCACGTGTGTCAGGGGGTGGATTTAGCAGTTTGGGGGCCCAAGGCAAAGACAGGAATGAGGCTCCTCATCAGTTCTAATTCTCACCCTTTTCCATACTTATTATTCTAACAAAATCAGGCCTGGTTGTAAAAATTTTATTAACTGGTTCCTGTACTGCTTAGTGGAAGAGCTGCTGTTAAGGTCCAGGCTCTATTTGTCATGTATGCTGATCTGTGACAAAATCATTATGTACTCAGTAATTTATGAAACAGTAAAAACCACTATAAACTCTTAAAATGTTTTAAAAAATCCACAGCTCTGTAGCACTTAGTGCTTTAGATTTACAGTAGGTGAAGACAGCATCTCCGTATTGCCACACATCATTGCCAAGTACATCAAGGTTTCTGCTGCTAAACCTGTTTCCGTGAGAATGAAAGTTTTATAGCAAGAGTTTAAATCTGTCGTTTACCAGTGTTTTCATCTGGGTGGCGGGAACTAGAGAGGATTTCTCACAGTTAAAGTGAAACACTGATAAGTTGCTCGTGCTGTTTAGAAGGAGCTCACGTCTTTGCACCTGCCATCCATCTCCAACTGATTTGTTCTGCCTTATTCTAATGTCCCCCACCGGGGTTGTTAGCAGGTGTGGCGACCTGTAGCAGGTGTGTAGCGTCGTTGTTAAAGTACACGCTACACCATTGTGTAAAATACGGTGTATGACACCATTACGTTGCGAACGTGATACCCTTGCGATGTGGTCAGTGCTGTCTGCCAGCCATAGTGGTGGAACAATGTGGAATAGTCCATCACAGCCTGGACTGAGGGGAGGGCACACGTTGACGGTAGGCTCCAGAAAATAATAGCGATGGCAGCAGTTTTGGTATGTTTGATATTTCGTTATATATGTAAATAAAAATCTGTGCCTATATAGATGCTAATATTTTTTTTCACTTGGATCATAAGATCCTTGCAGACTTGGGTTCTAGTTTACCTTTGCGAAGGGTAAGTCTGCCCCTGTCTATTGTGGTGATGGTGGTCTGTAAAAATGGTTTTGCTCCATCAAGTCGTGTTATTTTAGTGGAAGATTAAACCGAGGGACTGTCAAGCATAGTCATTCCTGAGGTTGTGTGTGTTTGTGTTTTGTGTGTGTAATATAGCCTTGTTGAATGGTGCCACCCCCCTCCCCCCGTGTCGTCCCCAGTTCCAAACCCATGCCTCACCATGAGATGTGACTTCCTGTGCCTGTTGAACCCAACTGGGGCTTCCTGTTCTTGCCCTGAGGGGAAGGCATTGATAAATGGGACCTGCACTGATGTCAGCTCCTCAGGTAGGTCCACCCCTGTAGGAGCGCCCCCTCCATCCTGACCCCTTAACTGGTTGAAGGCCTGGGTGACACATCGACATCTTTCCATCACAAAAGACTATAATAACTCACCTACACTGTGTGACATCTCCAGTGTCAGAAAACATTCAAATTGTACACTTACTTAATAGCAAGTATCAATAATAATTATTATTATTATTATTATTATTATAAAAATAATAGCATTGTGAATAGACATAAATAGCTGTAGCTGGTGATACATAAATAAAATATTTTTTTAGCTGTAGACACTTTAATGCCAGGGCAAATTCCTAATTTTATTCTTCTAGTTTAGAGCTCAATCCAAAAAGCATGATGTCCATTTAAATGTGGGTATGGATTATAATGTGCAATTCAGAAGTTGATAACAGGCAGCCCACCGATAGACAGAAATCAATGGAACGGTGGTAAGTATCAGTATCAGGTACGGTACCAGCCAGAATTCTGAACACACTTGCTTGGAACTAGTTGCCTGGGAGGAAAAACCTAAACGGAAAGTTTGAGCACAAGAGGTGTTTCTTAAAAACCCATGAGTCAAAATGTGAAACATGTGGGTCCAACCATATTATTTGTAAGACAGAAAGAAGATGAGTGCATGAGTGGTCCATATGGTTCTTACTGTCCAACATTGAGGTGGTGGCATCATGGTGCGGGGCTGCTTTTCACAAAGTTAAACATCTTTAGCATGATAGCATGACTATCAGCATAATTCAGATGTGGGCTGTTCCTTTAGTTACAGCTACTATAGTAGCGTTTTAATTGCTGAGCAGTTAAGCCCACACTTCCAAGTTGTGTATGAACTGTTTGGCAGAGAAGCAAAGTGAACGACAAGTTTCCAGCTTTCCAGCACATGTACTCAAACATTTGACTAGTACTGTATATACTGTAGTCAATGGAGTTTGCTGGTGGATCGGGCCTCCTTATCAAAGGCAGGAACCCAATCCAACCTGATGTTCCGTCGTTTTCCAGGTGAGCTATGCCGGCCAGCCTGCGAGAACGGGGGCCGCTGCCTCACCAATGAGAAGGGTGTGTCGCGCTGTTACTGCTGGCCAAACTTCTCCGGGGAGCGATGTGAAGTGAACCACTGCAAGGACTTCTGTCTCAACGGGGGCACGTGCTCAGGCTCCCCTCTGGGTAAGGACCTCCACACTTTGTCCAAGTCTCCCTGTGGCCCCTAGAAAATGAGGAGCAACTTCCAGGTCAGATAAACATCACAGCTACTATGAGGCTCCTGAAGATCAGACAATCGAGACTTGAAACTCAGGACTGACTGACTGTCTGCTATCGTGTCATTTTCCCCCTGGGTATCCAAATTTATCCCAAGTTTCACTCGTATCTGGGTTGACGGTTATAATATTTGTCAAAATGATTGCCATGTGTCGGCCTCCTCAGATGAGTTATTTTGAGCAGTGTAATCTCAAAAGCCACGGTGGTGCTCACAGGTGACTGGTTGGGTTAAGCTCGATTGGAGGTTTTCTGATTCTGCATGATCTTCCGAATGGTATGGTTAGCAGTTTTCTCACATGACGGAGATTCGTTGATCTTCGCATATCCAAAATCGGCCAGACGTTTGTTAGGTACATATCTGCAGATGTGGAAGGACTTGGGCTGGTTGAACAGCATGAGCTGCTGTTTGACTGGTAAACTTACGTCAGTCCATCGTTCTGAGAGTAATTAAATCCTTTGCAAATCACCAACTTTACCTTATTCTAGCGGTGACAATAACCCAACGCGGTCATTCTTATTTCCTGACAAGGGTTTGACTGACTAATTCAAAGGCTCATTCTTTATAATATATGTTTAATCCACTGATTTTTTTCTTCATGCAACCTGTTAAAGTGGCTCGTGTTGTCCGACGTTGGCGAGGCACATACAGATGACTGGGGTGACACTGTAGGCATCAATATTATTAACGTGCCCAAAGCAACTTAAAATGTGAAATTAAAATATGTTTGCACACTAACAAGCTTACAGTGTTTTACCCCTTTATACAGTAATTTTTACTGTGTCAATTCAGGTTGACAACCTTGATCATGGCTACTGCAGTAGGAAGGAGAATCGAACGCTGGACTTTGAAATTGGAGGTGACAGCTCTTACCCCCTGCTCCCGAATTGATAGGAAATGTATTTGGGTTGACTTGGGTTGCAAAGGAACAGACGGAAGAAAAGTCAATTCGAGTCACATATGTGATTTGCTCAAGCGGTGCGTGTTCAGCAGAAGGTGCTGCAAGATAACATGTGTCGCCAAAATGAGGAAATTAGCACAGAAGATCTGGTCTTTAGGAGCCAAGACACCATGTAGTCTCATATCCTTCTAATCGCAGCAGCTATTTAATTACCATAAGCCACTGTTAAGATACAAATACTTTGACTTCATATGTGCTTCAAATGTTCTTTCCGGGTTTTGAAAACAAAGGGATCTTCAGGGAAGGATTTGTCTTTGCAGTAGGTCATGAATACACGTGAGTATTGTTGGTGTGACAGAGAAAATTAATTTTTCGGTCACTTTTGAGCATTATTTATCTGCACTTTTCTCCATGGTGATTTTGGAACTGTTTATCATTTTATACAGCTGGGTAACTTTTACTGCATCGATTCAACAGAAACCCAGATTCGACCCCAGACTTTTTGAGAGCAGGACACAGACTGTCTCCTATAAATAATGTCATATCACATGAAAACAACTGAGTGAGTAGTCAGCAGATCTCTGCTGGGTCAAGGAGGTGTGTGGCCATAACAGGGTTGAAGCTCAAGGTCCGTGAAGGGTTCCATGATGGGAGGCATCTGTCCACAATCCTAGAGATTTTCACCGCTGTTCAATGAACGGTCATCAGTTTCCTGAATGTAATCCATTCACAAACTGGTGACGATCATTTTGTACCAAGGATGAAGTGACCCTGCTGCCCACCCCAGCTCTGTATCTTCTGAAATATGTAGCATGAAAATGAAACCAAACAGACCTCTTTGGAAAACGACGGCTTGGCCACCTCTTAGGAGCATGATGTTTGAATAGATAGAGACGGTAGGTGGACGGTGTCCGTCCTGGTCTGCGCTGCGGAGAGGACGTCACAGAGCTCAGAGGTCGCCCGACTAGCTTTCATTAGAGTCTAATCGAAGGACTTTGGTTCTACTGAAGGTAACTGAGAATAGGCTAAACACTAGCAGCAAGTCTACCTAAAGTGAATATTCAGGTTTATAGGTTATTGCTATTAAACAGAAAATCATTTTTAAATCATTTTATTTATTTATGAACATATGATGGACAGGAAAGCGCTTGAGATCCATAATGATGACTGAAGTCTGAAAACTGGTCGCAAACCATGCAAATGAGACCAAGTTCTCAGGCAGTGACTCCTGTGACACGCAGAGCCTCATAACTTCTTGGCTTCCTCTCAGTCTGGTGTTAAATAAAAGCAGAAACTCGCTGTGAGAAGAACATGAAAGGGCAGCGCCAGGTTTGTTGGAGCTTCTCTTGTGAAATGTGTTGGCGGGAAGACGCGGGGCTAAATACTGAGAACGTTTTGGAATCGGAAGAGATTGCTTGAACATCCCTTATTATGTTTTGTTGAGATTATGGCAAAATGTTGTTTTTGGCCCAGCCTGGAGATATCAAATGCGCCTCCTGGTAGGACAGATGGGGCGTTCACAGGCGCGGCAGGATGAGCAATGCCCCTCAGAGGAGCAACCCAGCGATAAGAAGCATAACTTCTCAAACTCCTCAACAGGCCTCGCGCCTTTCAAACACACAACGCTCTTTCATCCTGAGAAGCGAGCTGAGACATGACTCATAGACACAATTTCCTGAGTCGCTAATGTGGCGCGGATGAAAACTCCGTAAGAAAATGAGCTCCGTCCAGCGCCAGCGATGATCATAATCAGCACGTCTCGTACCTCTGATTGCACGTCTTCTACATGAAACCGCGAGATTAGCTGCATTATTTCAGATGTGCGAGACCCTCGTAGGGCGCAGGTGGGGTTCGTGATATGAAATACGTGAGCCAGATTGTTCGCGAGGACCTCGCTGCGCGTGCAGGTCGAGCGACGGCTCGGGGAAATGAAGCAAAACGGCAATGGAAGTTTATTTTCGCGTTAAACATCTGAGGCCATTTCTTCTCTTTCATGCAACAGATTGAAAATTAAGGACAAAAAAAATTTCACTTTTTAAATAAAAGTGTGTAATGCTATAGAGCGAGCTCATCACTGGAATACTGACTGTGGGAGCTTACATTTACGTTTATTTGCTACGATGCTTAGCAACTTCTGGGTAAATCAGTGCGAGTGACTTAGCCGCTGACGCTGATTTACCTGTTTACACAGCAGGGTAATTTTTACTGTATGAATCCATGGAAATTGCCTAAGTCAACAGTACTGCAGCAGGATTTGTGAGACAAACCTGGGTCCTTTGAGAGCAAGGCGGTGGCTTTGACCACAATGCCACCTGTTGTCCTTATAGTCCTCTCCTGTTAAACTGACTGAGAAGCTATGGTGGTATAATACTGAATTTATTTTAAGCCACGCAAGATAATTTCCCCATTTATACAGTTGGGTAATTTTAACCATGTCAGTTCAGGGTAAGTACCTGGCTCATGGCTGATATACCAGCAGGTGGGGTGGCTCTATCCACTACACCACCTGCTGCCTGTCCGTGAAAAATGGTGAAATGCGTTTCTGTTTGCCAATGTCTGTTAAAAAATCTGACTGGGATCCATGTCTCCTCCCCAAGGGAAGCCCACCTGCCGATGTGTGGTGGGTTTCACGGGTCCCTTCTGCGAGAGGCGGGTCTGTGATGGCTACTGCCTCAATGGGGGCACCTGTGACGTGAGCCAAGGCAACCAGCCCATGTGCCGCTGCATGGCCGAGTACACTGGGGACCGCTGCATGCACCGTGAGTGTTCCTCCGGCACAAGACTACAATTCCCATCGTGCCCTTGTAGAATAGGAATTTAAGAGCTTGTTTTCGAGTGCTTTGACGAACACCTGTGAATGGGGCGATGGCTCTGTGTTTGCGGCGCAGACATCTGCCACCACTACTGCGTGAACTCCAAGGCGTGCACGTTGTCCAGCAGTGGCCACGTCGAGTGCGTGTGTCCCGCACGGTACGAAGGGAACAAGTGCGAGGTGGACAAGTGCCAACGGTGCCGCGGGGCGCCCTGCGTCGTCGACCACGAGTCTGGTGACGTGGCCTGCAAGTAAGTGGTGTGGTCGCAGCGTGGGGTGGTTATTAGACCGTCATTATTTATTTGCACCCCTAGGCCGGTGGGACTGAGAGCTCTCTGCCTGCTGTCACGGCAGGTAGCTAAACATACTGAAAACCTTCACAAGTGTGGTGCGGGTGACATTCTAACACAAGACACTCTTCGACCCCCCACCACCCGCAGTGCTTCCCGTCACCCCACCACAGCGTTTATTCATCATTCACCAGGTCCTTGAGTTACAAACTGCTGCGTTAAAGATACAAAAAGTTTTCCAGTGAATTATTTTTTACAGCCTTTATTTCACATACTGCCTAATTTTCTGAACGTGACCGTTGTGTCTTCATGCCCAGCCAGTAGATGGCAGTAAAGTGCACTGGCACAGAATAAGTGTGGGGCCACGTTAATTCTGCTCACTTTCACAGTGTTCAAAGTTCATGTCTGCTGTCCCCACGTGACGGTGATGGCGTAACGTTACGCACCTTCGTGGCGTGAACTGGTCGACACCCAGCGCTGAATAGGAGTTTGTGAAAACAGCATATTTTTAATCAATATTAAATGGGTTTTAAGTGTATGACAGGTCAAAGTTAATTTAAAAAATATTCAAATATAACCTCTTGCATGTAGTTTTTCTTTATTATGTCTGTATCTGAAACTCTTGTACAAGTTAAATCAAGACAAATGTCTGCTATTACATTTTTATTGATTGTGACTTAGTGGGTCAAATTCACTTACAAAACAAAAGAATTAGAAATAAAACTAATTATATGCAGACTTTAGGTCTCGGCTGTTTGTAAGTCAGTGTATTATTTATCCCCGCAGTCTGGTTACTGGAAATTCAAAGTTTGTCGGAAAAGAGTTGATTTGTCGCTGATTTATGAAGTATTTTCAATGCGGCAGGTGTGTTTAGGCCTTTTCCCTGTAGCCCCTTGATCCTCCGCCAGATAAAAGTACATCTGTCAGAAGCTTCTGGAAGTTTTGTTGTCCCTCAGCTGACTATGTTCCTCCTGCAGCTGCACCAACGGCCGGATCGCATCCAGCTGCCAGCTGTGTGATGGCTACTGCTACAACGGTGGCACCTGTCACCTGGACTCCGACACCAACCTGCCGTTCTGCCAGTAGGTAGCCACGTGGGGGCATTTTTATTGTACGCTTCTGGCCGTTTGGTCTGATACAAGAAACACACATTGAAGATGAGGGTGGACGCCAGCTGGCAGCCATGTTGACACATAACGGAGGGAGGAAAACAAGGCCGTGATGGGAAGCTCTCCACTCGTCGGCACGTTACACCCACAGGCCACATAACCCACAAAAGGGCTTTTAATGGAAGAAAAAAACACCATCCATTTTGAACCGTGAAGCCAAGACCATGCAGATCGATGGGCAAGTTGGGAATTTCTGCCAGTGAGCCACCGAAATTGTATAAACCTTCAGCTCTGCTCCCCCTTATAGAACTGACACACTCCAGCGCTTAAAACAGATTCTTAATTCTTGATGATTGATGATGATTCGTGATGAGTTTTGGGTATTTATTTTCAGTCTTCTGCGTTGAGTTTTATAAGGATTGTTTACCCTGATCTGCACGCGAGCAAGTTGTAAAGTACATGAGCTAAGGTGTGGAACCTGGTTCTGTTCAGTGCTTAGTGGCTGGAAGAAAGAGAGAAGTCAAGAACTGGTGAACATGTAGCCTGTGAACGTTGCTGACGTGAGGGAACAGTCTTTCCCTTACGTCCCGTTAAGTCCTTCCTTTTCTCCAGTTACTGGTCAATCTCATCCAAATCCTGTATATAACTGGCTGACAAACACAGATTTTCTCCATCATTCCAGCTTACATCCTAATTACAGGTTGTTTTTTCTGGTTTGGAAAGGACATCTGGTATTCTGCTGACATAGAATCGGGAGACTTTGGAAGGAGACCTCGGGCGTTTTCTTTCGCTATTTTTTTTCCTCCCCTCTTTGTTAGTGGTAAATTACTTGCACAGTCCCAAGGATCAGTTCAATTAGTATGCAAATAGCGCCGCCCCCCTTGCCGAAGGCTACCGGCGACCAACGGGATGCTTTACCGAGTGTCTCCGGCGTTTCGCCAGTCAATAAGGACGGATGCGCCGAGGTGGCGCGGAACGATCCAGAGGACACGGTCAGGCGGTTCTCGAAGGACGGCAGATACCTTTCAGTGCTCGTTTTAATTTATATTTTTACGATTTAATTTAATCTGGGCGGAGACTGCTGCCGCAACATGGCTCATGACAAAGCGCGGTGACCTTAGGAAAACAGCGTAAGGGCATCGGAGTCACAAAAGTTGTTCCGACTATTTAAAATTTGCTGAGTTGACTTTAATAATTTACTTTCAGCATTGATTTACAGTGTATGTTGACACTGGATTTTAGTTGTGGTTTGGATTTGCCTTCACTGATGGCTGAGACCCTTTTGCAAACAGGAGGAAGTCGGCGGTTGCTTATGGAAGATGTGTGAGTGTGTTAATAAGCTGCTTGAAGGAACATCTGTCATGCAGTGCTGGTATTAAAAGAGGAGTCCAACCCCCCCACCGTTTTATTAAGATAAACAGTTTGCAGTAAGAGGAGGCGAACCTCAGGGCCTTGAAGGTGAAGCCTGTCTTCGCGTGATGAGGTTCATCTCACCTTTATGAGGCTGAAAAGTAGGAATTAGATACATACGATTTCAAACCTTTCAAAAAAATTTATCTTCAGTATTTTTTTAAATTCTTCAAAGTGTAAGTCGTTCAAATGTCCACCGCATTTTCAGATGTATCTAAAAAAAGTCAATTGTAACAGCGGCTTGAAGACCTAGACGTGGTATGATGCGTTTTCATCGATGTGGCTGTAACATACCGGACGGTGAACGGTAAACAACACAGCACTGCAACACACAGTTCAGTTTTATTGTGCGATCAAATTTCCAAAAAGCTTCTTTTTTTATATCTTCTGCGACAGTTTGGTCTGTTTTACCACCGTTGGTACAGCGGCTGTCTCAGCAGCAGGTTGCAGGCGTGTCCTCCATCTGGCTCACATGCACCTGCACGTGCGCTGGGGACCAGTCTGAAAATCCCACTGTGCCCTCCGTCATTACCCACAATGCTCTGGGTTGTGCTCTGAGAATGTGTTGCTGCTTCTTGCTTTGTTTTTTTTTGTTTTGTTTCTTTTTTGCTGTAATGTTTGCTTTGCCAATCCTGACAACCGGCGGTCTCACTGCGATCCCTGCAGCTGCACGGCCGGGTTCAAAGGCCAGCGGTGCGACGAGCGGGCGAACCCGTGCGATTACTACTGTCAGAACGAGGGGATTTGCACGCTAACTGCCTTTAATAAACCCCGATGCAAGTAGGTTTACCGCCCTGCCCCCTCAAAACCACCACCACGCCGAACCCAACAGCCGCCCACATCCGTCACGTCTGACTCCACCCGCACGCCACTTCCACACTACATCAGGCCGTTTCACATCCCGCTGTGGACGTCGGCAGTGTGTGTCACAGTGTGTGTACATTTGTACGGTGTGTGTGAACACGCTTATGAAATAACGGTCTACATCAAAAACTGCATCTCATCTCATTATTCTCCCTTTCCAAGGTCTTTAAGTAGCTATAATTTATTCATTTGTCCGCTTATTTGTAAACTGCCGCCACCTTACGAAGGTAGTACGTTTCCGACAAACCCTCTAGTAGATGAATGAGAATAAATCGGAGATGTTGCTAGTTTAACGGTTAAAAATTTCAGAGCCCCACAAATGACATCATTTTATGCCCAAATTTTACAAAAGCCAGTTAAAACAGGTAGTCAACGTCAGGTATCGTAACACATCACAAGGCGGTAATACGGTATGTCGGCCTGTCGGTGATGTTTACAAATAACGTATACGGTCTTCCCTCGACAATCACGGGGGTTCGGGGCGCAAGACCCCCGCGAATGCGGAAAACCACGACTAACTATAGGCTCCCCTAACCCTTTACTGTATTTATGATAAATTTGTGTAGGTATGTGTGGTAGTAAATGATAACAGAGATTAATAATACGTATATTTTACCCATTTATGACTTACTCTGCAAAACATTCCCATTTGATTGTCGATAGCAAACCCACAAATAACTAAATCCGCGAATGTGGAACCCGAAAATATCGAGGGACGACCGTACCTATATCCGATACTCAGTGTTTGTGTTTTAATTCAGCCCTTAATGCATAACTGGGTAGTCATGACAGAAGAAATCAGTGAAAACATATATATTGTTTACCGCTTAATCCTGGTCAGGACCACAGTGATGTGGAGCCTGTTCTGGAATGATAGGGCAGTTGGTTATGAAACTACATCCTGGATGGGATGCCAGTCTCTCCTGACCACCTGTCTGCACATTATCCAGCACACACACACACACACACACACACACACACACACACACACACACTATGGAAAATTTAGAGGGACTAGTTATCCTGAAATCTGTCTTTAGCCTGTGAGAGGAAACCAGAGCTCTCTGAAGAAACTACACAGACCTGTGGAAGAACATGCAAACTCCACACAGTCTGCGCTGTATTCGAACTCATGTCCAACCAGCACCACCATGCAGCCTCTCAATGGAGACCCTGCCAGTGAATTCACAAGGGGAGGATACAAAAATTGCATTAGGTGAAACTGACAAACGGGGTAATGGAGGCTAAGAACCTAATCCAGAACAAGGCAAATTGAAACTGTGAAGGCCATATGGTGGCTTCTGTCTTACTCAACCGTCAAGAAGACCAGTAAAATCCAAATCCGGTCATCTTGAATGTGAAGAAATACCTTGAAAGCTGAAAAGGGATTATTAAATGCAACTTCTCAAAATTTGAATTCTCATAGCTCATAACTCCAACGGTCATGTCACACAGATGATTTTATTATATATACTGTGTTTGGCCACTTTATTAGGAACACCTGTTCACCTTCTTGTTCTCTCATTTATCTAAAGAGCCAATCGTGTGGCAGCAGCGAGGTGCATACCATTATGCAGCCATAGGTCATGAGCTTCAACGAATGTTCGCATCAAACTTCACAATGGAGAAAAATGTGATCTAAGTGAGATGGACCGTGGCAGGGTTGATGGGGTGGTTTGAGTATTTCAGAAACTGATGCTCTCCCGGGATTTTCGCACGCAACAGTCTCGAGTCACACAGAATGCTTTGGAAAACAGAAAGTATCCAGTGAGCAGTGGTTCTGTGGGCAGAGATGCCCTGTTCATGAGAGAGGTCAGAGGAGAATGGCCAGACTGGTTCGAGCTGACAGGAGGATCAAATAACCCAAATAACCACTCTGTCCACAGTGGTGGACAGGAAAGCCTCTCTGAACACACGACATGTCAAACCATGAGTCGAATGGGCTACAACAGCAGAAGACCACAACGGGTTCCATTCCTGACAGCCAATAACAGGAAGCTGAGGTGGGGTCAGAATTTGGCGTAAACAGCATGAAGCTGTGGACCCAACCCTGCCTTGTGTCAATAGTTTAGGCTGGTGGCGGTGTAACGGTGTGCGGGATGTTTTCTTGGCAGACATCGGGCTCCCTAATACTAATCGAGTATCACCCGAATGCCACAGCCACACATTGCCCACAGTTTATCCATCATCTAACACTGGTTCCAGCATGATAATCCGCCATGTCACAAAGCACAAGTCATCTCAAACTGGTTTCATGAATGTGACAGTGAGGTCAGTGAACTTCAACGGCCTCCCCAGTCACCAGATCTGAATCCAATAGAGCACCTTTGAGCTTTGCTAGAACAGTAGCGGCATGAATGTGCAGCAGAAAAATGTGCAGCAATTATGAGATGCAGTCATGTCAACATGGACCAGAGTCTCTAAGGAATGTTTCCAGCACTTTGTTGAATCCATGCCATGAAGAGTTCAGGCTGTTCTGAGAGCAAAGCGGGGTCCTACCCGGTATTAGAATGATGTTCTTAATAAAGTGGCCGATGAGCGTGTACATTTTTTCCCTGACAGGGATCTGCTTTAATTACTTTAAGCTCGACTTTTTTCAGCCCAGTTTCTCAAGCTGCCGATTCCCTGGGTTTAACCACGGCTGTCGCTCCCTTGTGAGGACTGCTGCGGCCAGCAGGTCTCACGCCAGTGCTCCTCTTGCTCAGACAACGTGCTCCTTCACACTCGATTAATTTAACAGCTTTCATCCTGTCATTTCTGAGTTGGTCCTCTTAGATCATTCACGCCCTCGCGGCTTGTTGACCTCAGAAGAGGGATTCTCCTGGCACCACCGTTAACCACAGCCATCCATCCATCACTGGGCTGGACCACCTCCAGGAGTGAATGTGGTGACACTGGTGTCCCTCACACGCCATCACTCGTGGCATGTTGATTCACACCAGCAGTGTTATTCCGCATCTCCACCACCATGTCACAAGCTCTGGATCATCCGGTACAGCGCCTCTCTGTGGCCACTAACTGTCTCTCGCTGCGTCTAGGTGCCCCGCCAACTGGTCCGGCACGCAGTGCGAGAGGCCCGCCCCCAAGAGCAGCCGCTCGGACAACGTCAGTGGACGTGAGTACCCTTGCCGAGAGTCGCCTCACCTCGAGCCTTCTGAGACTTTTGTTCTCCCCAGTCGTTTTTTTTTTCCCTTCTCTTCGATTTCTGTTCCTGGAGGTGGGATTGATTTGACATTTTCTCTGTTCTTCCTTCCCCCCACTTGGTCCATCCTCATCCAATGCAGCCAAAATTACAGGTCATCCGCAGCAGGTGGAGATGCTGTCATTTCCTCTCCGCCTGGGCTGCCAAGTCCAAGACGGTTATCGAAAAAAAAATGTTTCTTTTGTGTCTCCAAAGGTCATGAGTGGATGGTGGCATCGTGCTGGAAACTTGTAGTGGCTTTCAGCTCTCATACTTTGTTTCTAAACTGATGGACAGACACAGTAAAACAAAGACTGATCGTGAGGCCCAAATGTAATTTTACTTAGGCATTACTCACACTTACCTACCTGAGCAGCAGGTAGGATAAGATTGGATAGAACTTTATTCATCCCTGTTGGAAAATTCACCCATACAGCAGGTGGACCCAGGAGAGCAGGTGGCGTAGTGGCTAGAACTGCCATCTTGCACCATCTCAAGGGTTCATCCAGCGGAGAACTGAAGTCTGATTGTTGACTTTATTTCTCCCTTGCTGCTCCTATCCAAGTCCTTGCATGCACAAAAACCACAAAGGGAGTACATGGAGAAGTGAAAGTAAATTTGGGGGGAAAATGGATCCCATGAAAAAGCAGCGATATATCTTTTGGGAGGCACCTTCCCTGTATCCCCTTGTTTGTCCCACGAGGAAAGACACCTCGCAGAACCCCTGAATGGATGTGGGGGGGGGGGGCAGTAGAGGGCATAGTGGCTGCTACCTTGCATGCAAAGAACCAAGGTTCAAATCCCCTCTCCTCTAGAAGCTTTGATGAAGGTGCTTACCCTGAATTAGTACAGTAAAATTTACCCAGATGTATAAACGTGTAAATCAGTGTAAGGAGCTAAACACTCTAAGTTGCTTTGGAGGAGAGGAAGATAAATAAATGTACACTTTAATAGTTCAAAAGAAAAAAATATATTTGAAGCAGATGGTAGATTGTTTAGGTTTTTTCCTCTGTCTAACCATATGGCAAAAAATTAATCCGATATAAATAGTAGAAACATAATGGCACATTAGAGAGGAGGAACAAGCGATGCACCAGGTGGGATATATGTTGTGAAGTAGAGTTATGTTGACAATCTTGCGTCTTGTTCTGCGGCTCTCAGGCAGCATCGCCATCGTGGTTCCTCTCGTACTGCTCCTGGTCCTGGTCAGCACCGTGGTGGTCGGCGTCCTCGTCTGCAGGCGAAGGCAGAGGTAGGGTGTGTGTAAGTCGCTACTGTCTGGATGTAGCTCAAGTTGGACATTCACCCTGTCCCTGCTGTGGAACACAGAGGCAAACGGGTGCAGCGGCAGCCGATAACCAACGGGGGACTCAATGTGGAGATCCGCAACCCCTCATACAACATGTACGAAATGGACCATGACAACCACGGCGACCCCAGCACACTCCTTCACTCCAGCTTCACGCTGGATCCTCATAAGGTGGGTGGAACAGGGGACAGAAAGTGGACGTTCAGTAAAACACAAAAGGGGGGTGGGGGGTTCCTTCCGCTGATGTTGGAAAAAAATGATGTAACAGCTAGATGAGTTACCCAGCATCAACCAGGTCAAAAAGTGGAAAGTAATAAATTATATATGACCAAACTTTATTATCATTAAAAATTTAGTATGTGAGCACTGCTACTAGAGCACACTACTGTGCCTCAGCAGCCAAATTGCTCTGTTTGTCCTCATCCTGACAAATTAGCTGGGAACTGCCTGCTAGTATGCATGTGTGTGAGCGTGAGACAGAGAGATGTTTGTCAGCATTATGCTCATGCCAGTCAGTCAGCATGATGTGCGTTCTGCATGTGACGCAACTACATACACATTTCCAAGCTTTATTTCAAAGGCTGAATTAGACATTTTCATGGTATTAAGGAGCAAGAGGTTGAACTTGAGCTTTAGAAATATAGAGATGCAGGACAGGAGGTGGCACGGTGATCAGAGCCGTCAAACTACAGTCAAAGGATGTGGCTTTCAATCTCACCTCCTGCAGCTCTACCCTTGATCGAGGTACTTTCCCTGAGTTGATGTGATCAGAATTACCCCGTTGTATAAGTCCAAAATTAAGTGATTAAAAACTCCACCTTAGTGTACAAAGCTGTAAGTTACTTTAGATAAAAGTGAAATAGTAAAAACTACCACAACTATGTGGATCTGCTTTGCCTCATTCTTGGGTTTCCAGATGATAAAAGATGAGTAAAGCTGTCACACTCCAAGGAAACGTAGTTCCTTCTTGTCTGATCTAGTCGTTTTTCCACAGAGAAGCTCTGCAGACACAGTGCGGGTCCCATGTACTGCCGGACCATATGGGACCTTTAGGTTACTATAGCAAACAACAATGAGTGCCATCTGTCACAAATCAAGCTTGTTAACTTTTCCACACACAGATTCCGTAATCGGAAAAGACGAGACACCTTTATTATTTAATTTTTGTTCTTGTTGGGGGTGTTTTCTGGTGGCCGCTGTACTGAGGTCTCATCCTGTGAAGGGATCAAAGTTTTACTGCATTTAAGGACCCAGTTCTCCCGCTGTATCTCTCTGACTGCTTCCGCGCGGTGGTAGTTTACCCTGCGACACGATGACATCCAGCACTAATCCACTGCAGAGATTAACCTTTGCTGAGCATCATGCTGCTGCTTTACTGCAGTTTCTCCTACACTTATTGACCCAGCAGCCTTTTCATACGTGGACCCCAAACTCAGAAGCATTATAAACTGAGGGTGGCTTTACCCCCCCAGGTCACTTGTGACATCCGTGTGCTCCGTCCCTCCACAGGGACTCACTGCGCAGTGTTGTCTTCTCACTGTGCAGTTATCGATCCGTCTGCTCCGGTTTAATCGATTGCCAGATGCTTGAGGACATCCTGCTGTTTGAGGAAAATGGACAGAAACCGCTGAAGGGAGACTGTAGTCATGGGGTTTTATCCAGCAGGGTGTGTCCCCGATCTCAACAGGCTTCTGTGTTGCAGGGCTGGTGTGTGAGACCCCGAGACCCGCATCACCTGGCCACCCACACTGTCCCCAAAGAGATCATCCCTGGACAGGTGAGTCCTAAGACCATGGTATCCATATCTCTATCCGTCCTCAATGATGAGTTCTGATCTTGAGCTCCACTGAGTTCCAGCTTCATTCAAGCACCTCCAACGGTAAAATTGCTATGGAGTTTGAACCTGTTTCCCTAGAAGTGTCAGTAAATCACCTACAGGTTTGTGTCCCTGCTGTATCACCGAAGCCTCCTGTGATGACAAAGCAAAAAAGACAAATTGGCCCGTGTTCCCTTGCCAACAGGTCACTTCGACACCTTTCCACCACAGGCGACATAGTGGTTCCAGCTGTTGCTTTGTAATCGGAAGGTCTCAGGTTCAAAACCTCATTCCCCATAGTACTTTACCCTGAGAATAGCACTGTCCTCCACCCCTCACCCACGGGAGAGAGAATGAAGCCGTGTATGACTAAAACTGGTGGTTAAAATTGGTAAAAAAAAAAAAAAAAAACGGTGTAATGACGTTTGAGTCCATGAGCTGATGTATCTTCACTGGAAGCTCTCCTCGTTCCAGCTGCTGTCCATCCAGTGTTTTTCAGTGAAGGACCCATAAAGGGTGATGCGTTACTGTACTGATGTTCTCCTCACTCAGTCCTTACTTTGAGGACGTGTTTCACTCAAGTGAAAAAGGAGCCACTTGATGTCCTCATCGAGAGGCTCGAGTTGAGACCTGCGGAGGCTGTATTAGTTACAGGCACTGCCTTTGAGCTTGGAGGTCACACGTTTGAGTCCTAGCTCCTGCTGTCTTGCCTTTGATCAACTTGCCCTGAATTGTAAAAGTTGCCCGTCTGTATAAATGAGTAAATCAGTGCTGTAGCTTAACATCGTAAGTCGCTTTGGAAAAAAAGTGTGGGAAATGAATTAAAGGACCAGGACAAGGAGGGTAGGAGAATTTTGCGAGTTCAGATCCAAACGGACAAGACAAGAAGTTGCTCCTGGTTGCCGATGGAGCCCTGAACCACCAACGCTGTTTGTGCAGCATATGCTGATGTTCTTACCGTGATTTCTCCATTCGTACAGCAGGGTAATTTTACCGTATCAGTTCAGGGTAAGAGCCTCGATCAAGGGGACTGCAGCAGGAGGTGAGATTTGGAGGCGGCGACTCCAGCCACCGCGCCACCTCCTGCATCACCGAGAGGCAAACCTGAGTTTCACCTGTCTGTTACTGTCGCCCCCTGCAGTCCATAAATTACTCCAACCCGATTTACGCAAAGATATACCTGGACGGGCAGAGCTGTCGGAAGCCGGCAGTGAGCGTCGACGAGAGGAGGGAGCTGCTCCCGAAGAAGCTGGAGGGAGCGATCCGGGAAACGGCGGCGTAGCCGGCCTTCACACCCCACGCGCCTTTTATACCCTCTGTACAAATGTAAAAATAACTGACAAAAGAAAAGGAAGAAAACAACATTTTCTATGTCCTGATCTCTTTTTCTTTCCCATCAGCATTATCTCTCTGTTCTGTTTGTGCTGAGAATGATGGACTTTCCATTTGTACCTTTTATATGAAAAATGCATAAACTGCACTATATATATATATATATATATATATATATATATGTATACAGACACACATTAAACCAACGCGGGTGATATGCCAATGACATTACACACAACAAGTCAACAACACTCAACAATAACAACAGTATTCAAAAGAGGTGTAAAAATGGTGTTTTTTTTCTCCTTGTCCAAAATAAATAAAAAAACCGTTTTATTCTGTTGACTACAATTTACCAGCAATACGGTGTAGTGTTGCTTCGCGGCCTATTATGTATTCACTAAACTTTTTTCTGCTTTCCCCAGTTTCTGATTTTCTCCCCGTTTTATTTTCACATTGTCAAACGCTTTTGTCTCTCCATCAAAGGCAGGACTCAGTGTGGATTTCCCCGTTTTATCTCCGTGAAACGCTTATTGTCTGATTTTTGTTTTTCCGTTTTGTTTTATAACATTTCTTTGGAAAATGCAACAATAATAGACTGTTCCTTGCAAATATGTGTGCCATCTATATTCCAGTTAAACTCTGAAGTGCAAACATATAATTATTCATTATTATTTCTTTAGATTCTCTCCACTAGTCATCTGTATGACACCCGATTTGAGTTATTGCATTTTTTTTTTCCATCTAATGTCTCAAAGTTTGAGCCATATGCTCCAGTGTTTAAATGCAAAAAATAGATTAATGGAATATCTTTAATTCTCTGAAACCATATGATTATGCTTTGAACAAACGGCAATTATGTGACTGTATATGGTTGTGTATTTTGAACGTTTTGACAACAAATTCAGTTGTTAATGGTTATTTTCTGACAAGAAAAACAAGCCGGAATCAAATCATTTTTTTCCCCCCACCCACCCTTTACATATAGACTTAACAAGTTTTATAATTTTATATATGATTAAATGTCAAGTTGTATTTTGAAAAAAAATGTATTAAATGTAAGTACTTTTATACAAAATGTACATCGTTATGAAATAAAGGACTTTTATTGCCACTTCAGCTGTATTCACTCGCATCACCCCTTGTTGACCGAGGACCGCCGCTGCCCGCATGAACACAGACCCTTCAGTGGAATGGAGTCTCAACAGCGACTAATTCAATTTTTACAGCTTTATTTTACTTTTTCTCATGTTTTCGACAACAAGTTGACTCTGTTTGTGAGCTGAGGACCCTGCAAATGTCTGTCGGCGTTTGGTTCCTTTCGGTTAGACGTTTAGAAAACTTTAAAATGCCTTTTTCCACCCTGTATATTTTATATGCCACACATTTTCCATCAAATAAAATCACAGAAATGTTCATACTGCCATATTATGAATGTGCAAAAAGTGAGATTTTTTTTGTATTTTATGCATAACAGAAGATGCCGTTGTCAGTAATTCCTGTGTATCTTATACACACCTTTTGGTTCACGTAATATATGTAATTTTCAGTTTTTTTGGTCATAAATTCCTCAGTTTAATTTTTTAGAGCACTTGTGACAGATATGAAGCTGTAATAATGTAAGATAATATGAAGCTGACAAAGCGGGAGAGATCCAGTCGCTCCACTGGGCCGTCCGCTGCCACAGTTGCCTTCGACAGATTTAAAGTGTTTGTGTTTTTTCACCATTGTTTCCCCCAGAGCCGCTGACAGCAGGACTCTGGCGCCCTCCGCTTCCCACGGCGTCACGCAAACCTCCCACAGCGGCCTGTCGGCCTGGGTGTCTCGCAGGAGAGTGAAATTCGGCTGGTTCCAGAAGCGGACCGCCCGCGTCCGTCTCGGTGGGCCTACGGAGTGTTTGCTGAACCTCGCCTCACCTCGCGCTCGGGTGACATATCTTACGCCACCGTGACACCGGCAGCCAGACGTGGTGAAGCCTCAGCGCTGTTTCTGTCATTCAAAGGTGCCAGGTTAAGCACTCTGGGGGGGCAGGGGGAGGTGGATTATCCACCGATTTACCTCCTGGCTCACGTTCACCAACATTTACATGACTTAACGTAATCTGTGAGGTGAAGTCCTTAAAGATCCGGCACATTTAAGACTTGAAAAGTGTAGCTGGAGTTTATCTAACGTTCAGCCTCTTGCTGAGCTGTTCCCTCAACGCGTCGCGTTCAGAGTTACAAACTAAACAAATTATACACCTTTTTTTAATTCAAAGATTTGGGTACATACTGACTTTAAATATTTCCTTTATGGAATTAATACAACGTGACCAAGAGAGAGAAGATAACAGTAGCGATTGTCGTTTTTGCCGGAAACCGCAGTCGGGAGTACAGTCATTTCCAGCTGCTGAACATCTTTAACTTTTCTCCTTTGATGAACAAAATAAGATCTACAAATCAGAGCATCTATCTCCTGTGTCCGAAACCACTTATCCACCATAGGGCCACAGTGGACCCACGTTAAAGTGTGTTTGTGTTTATTAAAATCTTTGGAGAATAACCCTCACTAGCTGGCCCTCTAGATGAGGGACACATGTCTTTGGACTGTGGGAGGAAACCAGCACAAGCACGGAAACCCTGAACCGGATTCGAACCCACGTCCGAGCACGCAGAAAGGGTTCCCCGCTGGGCCACCGTGCTGCCCCATTCGTTTAAACTGACCGTGTTCTTTGACAAATAATACCAGACAGTTACAGACGTCAGCATTAGTGGACTTGCTGGTCAGAAAGGGGTTTCGCTTGGGCAGCTTTTCTTAAGTTTCAGCACAGATCGATCAAAAGTGTGGAATGGAAGCCGACAAGAACCTGGCGTCGCGGTTTAAAAAGTACACAGAACTTTCTGGTTATGCGGTTTCGGTTGTCCGCTTCGCACAATCGACAGCCATCGAGAGGAGTTAAGTGATATTCGGCTGACCGAGACCATCCAGGACCTGGGCTGAGGTCCACTGGAGTAGAGTATCCTGCCTCCCCCCCCATTCACTCGAACCCTGCGTACCGCGGTAACTGTAAACTCCTAATGCAGGTGAGTCTAGTCTCTTTTTAGCACAGCGCTTTACGATAATTTTCTACTTTTATGGTCAGCAAGACTCATTTTGGCTCAACAGCATATAGTAATTGTGTACTTTTATTATCGGTATGACTCCTTCAGCCCCGTTGCCCGCGGTAACTGTGCACTTTTACTGTCACAAAGGCTGTCGTTGTAGCTGTGACGCCCTCAGCAGGTGTGCACCTCCATTAAGGCTAAGAGGTCCCTGTGGGTCGTGGCTTTTGGGCCGAGTTAAGGGTCTGGAATATGTGCAGATGATGCGCCCCCGCATTCCGGTGCCACCGCGCGGGGTGAACTCACACTCGCACGCGCGCACACAGGCCTTTTCAGACCCCCTGTCCTTCGCCACCTTCACCATGGCAACCGGCTGATAAGTGGCTCCCTATGCAAAAGGTTCATTTTCTCACCTAAGCGTCCTGTTCTGTGCCGGCGGGTCCGGCAAAGAGGACCCCTAATTATATTTACTCGTGATATTTACTTATACTTTACATTTAAAGAGATGGGACTGCAAATGCATGTCGGCTTGGGCCAAAAAGATGAAGGGCTGTCGAGTTTTACAAATCGTTCCATGTGTAGACAGGTGTGTGTGGGGGGGGGGGGGTCTCATCATCACTCATCTACATGGTTTAGTTAGAAAAAAACATCAGCGTGTGTGTCTGTATCAGGGTCCTCCTGGGTGCCGCTCGTCCAACCACAGTGCAGCCGAGGAGAAAGGAAGGGTTTAGCAGGAATAGAAGGAGAGGAATTAAGTTGCCCCACGACGAGTTAATAAGCGAGTTTAGCGCGTAACGTGGAATGTAACCGGCAACAAAGGATTTGAACGGATCCTCATCCCTTCAACAATGCAGCTGGCTGTAAACACCTGACGGAAACAGATGACAGCCCCTTCCAGGCATCCGAGTGTCGCCACCAGCACCTGCATTTCAATAGTTCCCGATGAATTAGCAAGCGGCAGGTATGACAAAGCGCTGTTGCTAGGTGATGCAACCTCATCATTGCAGTAACACTTTCTTAAGGTTGCGTGGGCAAGAAACACAAAAACAAAGAGGCCGTCGCAAACAGAGACGCTCGCAGTCTGTTGGTGTTCGAGGACGAGGCCACGCCCACCCGCCTCCCCAGGTAGCCGCACCTGGGGCTGATCTTAATAACATAATGAAGCCCACTCACCAGTGCAACTCAAACACTGCAGGGCCACGTGGGTCCAGATCAGACCTTGATTTGCCCGCTTCTCCCTCGGGTAAGCAGAACGTATGCCACACCTTTACCTTAATGTTGTCCAGATCCACGGTCATTCAAATGGGACGTGAACGGTTTTGTGTGGAAAGATCTCAGTGCTGCAAGCTCACCGTCTCGGTGCAGCAACACCTTTGGCTGTTGTTACTACGACATAACCCCTCTCTAACACGGTACGGGGGTCCGAATAATTTAACAGTGTGAAATGTGGGTTGCTCCTTTGTGAGGTTAATGGAAAAACCATATTTCTTAGTCACTCTTCTGGTTACTGTGGGAAAAAAACTTGGGCATGTAAGAAACAGACCGTTTATTATAAACAAAATGTACCCGGGACAAATATTATATGTGTTTAAAATTGGCGGAATGTAAAAGCTGCTGAGGCTTTGTGGATTGTAGGAACGTGAGCGGTTTTTTCTCCGCACGCACAGAGTACAACAACACGCCCGCCGCAAAACTCAAACACGGTGAACGCAGGACAGGTAAAAAAAAAAAAAATCCCTCTAATTCCTTTCCCTCATCATTTCCAGTACGTCTGACGTCGAACCCCGTTCATAACTGCAGTCCCAATATGTATTTTTTGATTGGTTGNAAGTACACATATGTACACACACTGTTGCAGCTCTAATGAGTAAAACTTTTCTTGAACCTTAAAACCCCAACAGTTTAGTTTCTAAGCACTACCACACATTTTGGAAACGTCATTTGTACAGTTTTTTTTCCCCCCCCCCCCCCCCCCCCCGCCTGCGTCGTCGTGGAGAGTAAAGCACAGCGGCCTTGGGTGTTGACCGATAAAGTGTGCTGACCGCTGGAGGGACCATCGATTTCACCCGGCGTAAAATGTGTCATCTCTGTGGCGGAGGAACACACACGGTCTGGATGCGATGGGACAATTACGGCTTTAATTACCGCGGTCGATGGGACGGAGCTCAGCTGAGCGCCGCATGCAGACCCACCGATATCAAACACGGAGACCCGCGGAGACCACAGGGGGTAATTAACGCGCTCAATCCGCCATCCAGAAGATGGACCATTCTGTGTGGCTGACCAGGCATTTACAAATGAGAAAAAACAACTGGGGGGGGTGGTGCTGGAGTGAAGTATTGCAGATTTATTTGGGTTTTCTTTCTCACAGCACATTATAAAACGTTTTTTTTCCCCCCTCATTTTTCCTCTGGGTGTGAATGTGTGAGCAATGGGAAGAGCTCCCTGTGGCCCCCACAGGCTGCTGAATCCCTCCCACAGTCCAGGAAGGGTCTCGAACACATTCAGAGCCGTTTCTCTCCTGACAGCCACATAAATGAGTGAGTCACCATATCTGCTGTGAGTGTCTAAGGATTTGCTGCTTGAACGTCCCTTCTGCTGTTGGAGGGATGTGAACCAGCAATGCAGCGGCGTCACACAGACAAGCTGTGCTCTGATCATCCTGTGTCTATAACTCTTTGTCCGTGGTTGATCATACTTGGTTGTACATCACCCTGGAGAGACATTTATGAACAAATGCCAACGTAAGACTTTTGGCCAGAAGGTTTTCTTTTACATCCCTGCATGGGTTCTTCTGTTTTACCCTTCCAGCTTTATAGCTTCCTTACTGTAGTATGGGCCGCTGTAACGTCTTGGATCACAATGAGGTTTGAAGGTGTTGAAAACCTTGTTGTTTATCATATTGTTCTGTCTGAGGTCACTTTCTGATGAAGGTTTGGCTGGGAGGTCCCAAGACCCCCAGCAAAGGCAAAGCAGTACTGCACTTTTGTTTAAAGCAGCGCCATTTGCTGACATTAGCATCTCGCCCAAGCGGAGGCCAGAAGTCTGTCAGGCGCCGCATGTCAGCGGAGCATCTCGGAGCTGCTTTGCGCGTCGGCCGCAGCAAAAGCCGAATCCTGGAACAGCAGCATGTGGAAGTCGCTCGCTGTTGGAGATCAGAAGGTTCAACTTGGTAAAGATGGCAGAAATAGAATTCCAGAAAACCAAGTACCCGCGTGAACATAAATCGCACACAACAGGTTTGCAGCGAGTCCACAGCCACCGAGACTATACTTACGGTGTGTTGCAGAAGTATTCACACCCACCGAAATGTGCAAACAACAAGGATGAAGACAGTGGCCCAGTCAAAGTCCTGGCCTCAGTACCACTGAGCAGCTGAGGCGCTGTTGGGAAATTGGGGTCTAGATGCGTCACCCAACCGACCCAAAGACCAAATATTGATGGCTGGGGTTTGAATATTAATGTAACCAGCATATTTCAATTTTTATTTTTTTTCAAAAACATTTGCTAGCAACTTATTTTGTCCTTAGCAATTTAGTGTTGGAGCGGATCAGTCCGCAGCAAACATACCGTTTGGAAAAATATGCGTCAATATAACTTGAAATGTTGGGGACTTTGAACGGGTTTGAAAAGTTTTGCAAGGTGCTGTATTTGTTCAGCTGAGGCTTTTCTCTCAAGTGGCCTTCAGTGTGAGGTTTGCACCCATTTCCCCGGTTTATCCGGCACGGTAATTTTGACTGTCGGTTCAGGGCGAGCACCTTCACCCAGGGTGCTACTTCAGGCGGTGGGATTCGAACCCGGTTTAAGGAGCTCCACCTGCAGCACCGCCTGCTGGCCTATTAATGTGTAACAAACTGCACCGCCTCTCAGTCGATAGCGTCAAAGCCCCAGAACGCCGACACCCGGCCTCCGCCGGATCGGTACCGGGCGTTTTACTCCCGGAACGTTCCGGAAAACCGGCGCGGCCCCTCTAGAGAGGAGAAAAGACGCCCTTCTGGGTCCTCCGCAGAGTGACACCTCTGTAATTGCACTTTTAAGCGGCAGCACGGCGCTGCTCCCACAAAAGGCCGCTTTCATCAACCGCGAGCCAATTTACCGCGGGACGGCGGCGGCGGCGGGTAATTGGGACGGCCGGCCTGTCGCGCGCGTTAATGAAAGGGTCGCTCGGTTGCTCGACCTGTTTACCTTCGCCTCCAGCGACTCCGCATCTCTTTAATCCCGATTGTTCGGCGCCATTTAAAAAAAAAAAAAATCGCTTCATGAATTTCAACTGTCTGGGTGTGAAGCTCGTTCGGCTGCTTTTATTGTATATTTTATTCGAACCATATATATTTTTTTTCTTAATTTTTTACCGCAGTGATCAAACTCCTCGCGCAAGCGCACATATACATGTATAATAACCTCTGGGCTAAAGGAAGTGTAACTTATCTATGTAATAAGTGTTGTGCTTCATCCTTGATGTTGCAACCAGGAATATTTATTCAGGTTGATTTAAGTATGTAAATTCTGTTGTTTGTTCAGTTAAACAGCCCCAGCGATAACCCTGCACTTTCCCCCCCGCCGATAAACTGGCAGCATTCCACATAATTAAAGACATGTTAATTGTATTTTAATATTCATCACCTTTTACAGCGTTAATGTTTTCTTAGGGGTTCAATTAAAAAGAACCTTGCTGCACCGCGGACAGACTACTTAAGAATAGGAATCGAACCACGACTGCGAATGAGATTTTAATTAGGATTCCGCGTTTGTGCCGACGGCAAGCAAAAGAGAAAGAAGGAAAAAAATTTAGTCAGACTCCGGCAGCCGGAACTCGGCGTTTCGCCGCGTGGCGTCGCGTGGCCTAAATGTTTAATTGTGCCGTTAATGAACTGTTTTTGAGGGTTGAGGGGCCAGGAGGTGATGCCCGGGGGTGTTTGGCACCCGGGGCGGGTTTGGAGTAACCCCCTCCCCTCGGCGTACGGCCTTCCCGCCTCTAAAAGAGCCCCGTTCTGCACCGAAGGGGTCGAGAGCACCCTTGTTACCTCCAACAACGTTTTGGAGATATGCGGCAGCAGTGCATTGTGGGAGAGTAGCACAACACCTCCAGATTGCTAGCTGGTGACCCCCTCGTCCTCCTTCCACCACGCCGCTCTGCTCGTCGGCGATCGCGTCCTCGGGTTCGAAACAAACGCAGCCGGGGTGTTTAACGAATCTTTTTTTTAAAATGCGTTTTATTTGTGAGGATGTTACTTTATACATGTCTGACTCTGTGCTTTTTGTTCGGTTTACCCCGAAAGCTCCGAAAAGGGGCATCGGTTGCTTTCGGGAGAAACGGCCGAGGTTCCCTTCGAGCTGCTAAATCAAGTGAAACGAAATGTTTGGCTAACACGTCCCGCTGTTCGCCCCGCCGGCTCTCGCTTCATTTCCGGGGTTTTGAGTTAATTGCGGCGACTGAGATGTGGGCTGAGGTTCTCGCCACGAGGAGGCGAACGGTCAGCTGCTAATGATATCTTTGTAGGACTTACCGCCGCTGGCAGCGAGGACATGAGCATCGCCTGTAATTGCTCTGCGGGGTGGTTGGCAGAGCACCGCTGCTCAATCTGGGCTTGGTGAGCAGAACACATCTCTCTGGTAGAGTGAAGATCTCACTTGTGACACCTTGTTCCTGGAAGGACAAGCCTTGCTCAAGGTAGACAATGACCGTGAAGTAGGATTGTGGGTTAACTCCCCTGAAACGTCCATATTTATCCATTATCGGGCCCGTCAGCCACCGTTGAAGAGCTTTAGCCGCAGGCTGATCGAGGTGTAGCTTGTTTTCCTGATGCCGCTATGTTGCTGGTTCACATCCCTCAAGTAGCTGCCTGTGGGAGCGAATCAAACAGCAGATGCATAGATAATCGTGGCAGATGGTGTTGGACTTATTCTTGTAGCTGTCAGGAGGGAAATGGCTTTGAAACAGATGTTTGACCACCCCCTTGAATGGTGGGAGGGACTCAGCAGCTCTGAGGGACAGAGGGAAGTCGTCCCACCTGTTTGGAGACAACACCACATGCGGCCCCTTTACCGTGCACTCGTGTCTTTTACCACGGTACTTTCTTTCCTTCCTGCTCTTGAGGGACATGGGTTTGAATCTCACCCTCTGCTGTAGTGCCCTTGATCAAGGTGCTCGAATAAATTCAGTCAAAATTACCCGGGTGTATAAGCGTAAAATGGTTAGTTAGCTTAACATTGTAAGTTGCTTTGGAGGAAAGATTCAGTTAAACACATAAATGCAGAGCTTGACCTGCCTAGTTAGGTCTCTGACTTGTCTGAGAAGTGCTGGAAATTTGTTTTTCTCCTCCTTATAGTCGGACGTCCCGCCCTTGTGCTGCACCGACTCTTATTTCAACCTGGTTAGGTTTTGTGTACAGGATGAACAATCACTTTTCAATATTTATACACAAAACCCTGTTTGTCCGAGAGGAACTAAATACAGCGGCGACCTTAGTTGCGGGCAAAACGTGCATTTAAAAAAAAAGAAAAACCCTGAGTGACAGCAGTCGGCCGTGTTTTACCACCGACGGCTTCGACAAATGCGATAAAGCGGCGCAGTTGCTGGGCGTTGAAGATACTTTCTGCTGCAAAACCTGCGAGCGTCAGGTTGCTCGGTGCCAGAGATGCGAGGTCCACACGAACGGTTAAGTTCTACTTCCGTTGCCAAGCGCCCGGCTGCGTGGGTTTTCTGTGAATACATGAAGGTAAATGTATTTCTGACCACATGCAAAGTGTCGTTCGCGTCACTCGTTCAAGGCGGCAAATCAAAAGTGGGGAGATGTTTCTCACTGCTTGGTTCATGTCCACCCAACTGATACCTTGAGAAAGAGAAGGCTGGAAACTGGAGAAAGTGATTTGTTGTGTTTGTCTGGAATAACTAACATCTCCCCGCCAGTGGCTTCCTTGATCAGTTTCCAAATAGGTTTGTTGTGACAGCTTGTCCAGCAGAGGAGAAAGGACAAAAATGTTACATGCAAAATCTACACAATGGGCCAGACTGCATACCGTGGTATTATTATTATTAATATTATTGTTGTTGTTGTTGTTATTATTATTTGTTGTTATTATTAATAATATTATTGTTATTATTATTGTTGTTGTTGGCAGCATGGCGGCACATAGGGCTGCCACTTCGTACCACCTGAATGTGAGTTCAAATCCAGCTCAGTGTGTGTGAAGTTGGCAAGTTCTCCCCATGTTTCCTTGTGTTTCCTCCTACAGTCCAAAGACATGATTCTGGTTAAGTGGCCACTCTAATAATAATCATTAAATAAATTGATTCTGACACCGAAATAGTTCTCCTAATAAATGATGGGACAATTTAGAAGAAAGTAACTAAGAGGTTTGTACAGTAAAGGGGGTAGTTGTTACCGGGGTAATTCAGGGTAAGAACTGCAGTAGGAGCATCGCTTTGAATCCAAGACGTTTGGGTTGCAAGTTGACCACCTTCCGGCCCAACTGCTGCTTCGGTTCTCACCCAACTCCTTCCCAATAACCACCATCGCAAAGGCTATAGCAGGAGAATAAAAATGTTAGCATCACTTCCCTCGATCTCAGGTTGGCTGAGATACCCCCCCCCTCCCACATCCGCACCGTCGTTCACGAAATGCCCCACGTGGCTCGGTCCACAGGTCACAAGAGCCGTTTTACGGCATCCCTGCACAGCTGACCGCTGGCCTGCCCTCGTACCATTACCACAACGTGGTGAAATCTCAGCCCGAACGAGACGGGTGAATTATTTTTTCTTAAACTGCACGGGTCAGACCGGCGACGCGGGCGTCCCTGCATTAATTTGACCTCGAGGGATTAATAACGGTATATTATGTCCGCCGGCTGCATATGGAAGCTGGGCTAACAAACTGATCGATGTGACACCGGGAATTATGACATCGGTCAATCCGGCATGTGGCCCTGTCTGGTCCGGGCCTCACGAGCAATTATCCTTTGTTTATCATCTCCGCTCTCCGAGCCCGGGGACTCAATAGGACGTTTAAGGGCGTAGAAACAATTTTATTAAAAGTAGTCCTCCTCAGAGTCACATGAATTGCATTTATTGGCTCATCGATCAGGCGGGGGAGGTCCTCTCAGACACTAGCGGAGATGAGGCACTCAGTAAGGTGCTGAAGCAGCAGAAATCCGCAGCAAGCGGTGACGGTCGGCGCCGACCGGAAAGCTTCGGCACGGAGGAGTGACCGGTTGATGAACGTGCGTGACAAACCGTGCAGCACGGTACCATCCTGGACCGAACTGAGAGAAACCCGGAGCAGTTGACGGCAATTGGTTGACATTCGGTTGCTATGAAACGGGCCTCCCGCGAAGGTGCGCCTTCGGCATCATCCTCCCGAGTTAATTCTCACGTAACGAACCGGCAGGTCTGTGTGGAGTTTGGACGTCCAACCCGTGTTTTTGTGGGTTTCCTCGCACGGTCCAAAGATGTTTCAGGTGAACTTTATTTCTATGTTGCTTTTAAGACAATACGTCACAGTGCCTGGACACATTTCCCCAGATGACCAGCGGGGGTCATTACACTAAGCGATACTGGCCACACCTGCCCCCCCCCCATCATCGAAGTCTTCTACAGAGAGCAACTTCACAGCAGAATCTGTGCTTGTGTCCTTTCCCCGTCAGCCTGTTTTCCAGTTTGCGGTGCCTCCACATCTCCCTGTTCGCCAAGTCCTGCACTCACCGCGTTCCTGAGTCTCCTGCTTGTCACTGCGCTCCGGCTGTCTTCGTTGAAGCCCCTGTTTGTCACCCAAACCCCCGGTTCACTGTAAATACCTCCTGCACTGCGTAACCGTGACGCTCGTCGCAACCCGGAGTCCGGAAATGAACAGAAAAATTAAAACAAGAATAAAACGACAACTTTTTTCAGGAAACATCTGATGTGTATCACGGAGTGGCGTCAGATCCAGGGTGTGTTTTCAAAACCCGTTGGCGCCTGACCACGACTAAGGATGATGGATGGATGGATGCGATGACAAAACACCAAGAGCTGAGCGGTGACAGAAATGTAAGCCCTTCAAAAAGTCTTCAGCAGAAGTCACTTTAGGCGACATTTAGGCTTTTCGGCGAAAGACCAGCGATGGGCAGGATTTGTTTATTCTCCACAGATCCTTGTGCAGACGGTGCGAAACGGCGGCTCCGTGTTTTTTTTTGTTTTTTTTTTTTTTGCGCGCAGCTGGTATTTGTGCTGTTCTGTAATTTCCACGTCAACATCGTCCACCACTTATCAATTATCGTGTGGTCGGGGGAGGGGCTGCGTACGGAGGGGTACAATTACCATGTTTTCCCACGTCCCCCCCCACCACCACCACCCCGGAATGGCCTTTAATTCACGTTGTCTGCCTGGATTATTGTACGTCTCCGTTCATCTCACCTCTATTCATCTGCTGTTGGCGCCAGTTGCCCTTTTGTTGGTGAACGACGTGCGCGAGATAAATAATGCGGCCGATAACCGAGCTGCTCCTTGGGCAACAATCCGTCGTGTGTTTTTCAACAAAAAAATGATGAAACGGAATGAATTGTGTTCTGCTTTGTCAAAGCAGATTGGTGGCCAAAGTGCACTTTTCTGGAAATGTTGTCACCTTGTTCTGCTGAGTGACAGGTAAAAAAAAAAACAGCCTCTCAGGGAGGCTCACCAGAAATCACCTTCATCCAGGACCATTTCTACTGACCCAGGATAGCAGTGAGGGCAGGAATCCCCCAGACCGGCTCTGTAGAACCTGTAGACAGCAGTTCCGTGAACTCCGGGGTCATGAATTTGTCAAAAAAAAAAAAAAAAGCACAAAGGTTTAAAGTCCCTTTACGGTGGAATTTTCGTCCAACTCGCCTCCACTATGTTTACACCTGGTGTCAGTGATCAAAACCAAGATGAGGAACAGCACACGTGTTTGAGACAAATCACTCGATGGTCTGCTTTAAATAAACGCTTGCGCTTTCACTGTCATTTCGGTTTTAATGGGGTTCAGATTTAATAAAATTGTAAGGTTATGAGAAAATTTTTCTTTGTTGTTGCTACAGTGCAAGGCTTTTACTGAACATCAGCCATAAATAAAATGAGAAATGTCTGTATTAAGCTTTTTTTTATTGAGTAGGTGATGAAGATGGCCAGATGAGGCCAAACAGCGCATGTGATGGACGAGTCAACAATGTGTATTTAATAAGAGGTTTCAGAGATGATGTGTTTTATTTTAATGCACGCAGTGATTTTAATGTAGTTTTTTTTCTAGGAATAAAGCATGATAAAGTGAATTGGCCGGGGTTTACCTTCCTTGGGCACCATTTTCCCGGACAGGCTCTGGACAAGTTAACAAAAAGAGAATAAATATGTCGTGCAGAGATTTTTATTATTTTTTACTATTTTATTATATGCAGAGATGTCGTGCAAACTGTCACGAGGCACAGCAACAGAACGCTTTTCTGGGTTCACGTCGGCTATTGGTTCAACTTGGAAAAACGGAGCACAAACGTTAAAACACGGATGTTTAAAAAGGCGACCTATCGAGCAGCACCTCCAATAACATTTATCACATTTATTTGCAGACTGTTTTCTGAGTTTTTGCTTGGAGGAGGCGGTTTGCAACGACGTTGCGGTGTCCCCCCCCATTTTGGTCTGTTCTTCTCTATCCGGAAGAGAGACTCCAATCTTATATCAGATGTGGGCATCTTTGTGGACCTGCGGTGCTGCTCGCCTCCCAGAATGACTTCTCCAGCTTTTACACCGTCGTCCAAGGTGGGCAGCACTGCAGGGGGCACACACGTAGGGTAAGTCACACCGCTGTAAATGAGACGGGGAGGTGATGGAACATCAACAGTTTGACGTTCCGACTGTGACGCTGTGGAATAATAAACCGAGAGCAGAGGCCTTTGCGGAGACCAGAAGGAGCCACGTACAGAGCAGACGTGTCCCCCTGCTTTCACGTCACTGGGCTTCTTCGGCTTTCTGTTAACACACATTTCTGATCTAATACTGAAGAGTAAAATTTAACTTAGCTGAGCGTTTTACAGTATTTTGCACGAGCCCAACAACATTTGCCTCATATATTTCTTAATTTTTGTAGCTGATGTCTAACTGGTTCTTTAAATGCTTCATTTTTTTTTTATTAGTAAAATGATGTTAATGGTCCAGATGTGGTAGTTTGGCCTGTACTTATTCGCACCCCGTCTAAAATGCAGGGGGCACAGATATGTGTGGCAGTTGGGTTGTAGTTTGGTTTTAATATGTTTTTTCAGCGGCGCTAATTAAATACAATTTATTCGGCTCTTTGGCCCATTTTAACGGAAGTGATAAAGACAACAGAGACGCAGAAACCGAAATCTGGTTTAAAGAGAGCTGGTTTCCCACAGCAGACAAAATAGACATAGTCAAAGGGCAGCTAATAAACTGCAAAGTGAGCAAATACGCTCACGAGTCGTGTTCAGATAAATCCTGTCGGCCGAGCAGCCGGTCGGACGTAGACGGGAGGAACTCGGTGGGAATTCAGTGACCGCAGAGCCGGTTTTGTTGGTGGTTTTCCAGAGAAAATCGGTTGCCCCCTGGACCAGAAGGTGGCGTAGTGGTCAGGGCTGCTGTCGCGCTCTCGGGGGACCCGGGTTTCAAGCCCACCTGCTGCTGTAGTTCCCAGGATCGAGATGGCTGCTCTAAGCTGCTGCGGTAAAAGAATCACCCTGCTGTGTAAAGTGGTGAATCAGTGTAGCTGCTTTTGGAGAACATCATCAGATCAATGAAAAAGCGCACATGGAGGTCAGATGTTGGTGAACAGCAAAAGCGGCATTAAGCGTCACCCAAATAAGGTTGTTTTACTTGTTTTTGGATTAGTCAGGTGACGTTTGTGTGATGTTGGGCTTGTAAACTGAGCTAATAAAAATAACTCGCCCGTTTATACAGCGGGGAAATTTTTACTGTGCCGATTCAGGGTAAGTACCGTGATCGGGAGGGCTACAGCAGGAGTGGGCTTCAAATGGACACCTGCTGCCCCCAGTTGTTCAATAACCAGTCTGCTTGTCTGTGACGTTGCGTTACTGCATATCGATTATTATTTTATTTTATTATTTTAGCTTAAAATCGATAAAGGCGATTGAAATTGATTAAAAATGTTCGTGCGAATTATGGCATTGAGGGACATTACTATACAGTCTTAAGACGGAAGTGAAACTGCCCAGATTTGAGCTATTGAGGTGTTAAAGAAGGTGACTTATCTGGTACACAGCAGGTCTCTTTCCTCCGCAAAGAAGAATTTCTATTTTTATTTTACAGGGATTTAGGACGGATTACCGGACGTTTGCTTGTTTATCGTACAGAACATTGAAAAACTGCTCAGTAGGCGACCGAAGTAAACCGAATCCATCTGAACCGAAGCTGTGTTCCACAGACGTGCGGCGACAAAGTGGTCGCTAAGGACACCTAAGTAGCTGCACTTGAAAAAGATGGGTTTTGGTTCAAGTCCCAAAAAGGCCCTTATGCTAAACGTTGGCACAATATACTTAACCGAAAGTCCCGACTTCTCATCTTGCGCTACAGTTTGGATGAAATTTCAGTTTGCAGTTTTGGAAGTCTGTTATTAGCTAGTTTTTGTTTGTAACTCCAAAGTCGCGTTTCCCCTTCTTAATCATAATGAATAAAATTCTAATTCTAATTTACATTAATTCGCCAGCCGCTTAAAAATACGGCACACGGCTCCAGCAAAGAAAATGACTTCCTAAATCTTCACTAAAACATTTTTGTTAACTCCGAGCTAAATTACAGCTAAAGTGAAAATTCAGATTTTAATTCTCGTTTAAATGAACTGTATATAAAAATTCGCCACTTCAACGCCGATCGAGCCCTTATTCACGCCATAAACGTGAGCGACGTTCCTCATCTTGTTACCGATGATGCTGCGAGCTGTGAACACGGTGGGGTCGAGTTGAATTACCTTGGTCCCTTTTGGGTGCCCTTTGCTGCCATCTGTCCACTCGGAGGGTAAACGCGGGTCCCGTTCGCCCGGCCCCGGACAGAAATTTCCGGAAATGCAATTGAAAATGGATAAATGGGAAAAGTTTGCGTGAATCTTCAATTTGCAAGCTGTCAGTGGCACGAGGGGCCGAGGTAATTTGTGTTTAACGCAAAGAAGGAACCCCTCCCCCCTTCCAATGAGAGACCTGCTTTCGTTGCGGATTCCGCCATCGATGGATTGCTTCGCGCCCACGGAAACTGTCTCATTGCCTGTGACTGAGCATCCGACGTGCCACTATCTAAATTCCCATTTGGTCATCAAGAGTAATGACCTAATTTCTTTAAAATAAAAAAGCTGTTATTCTTTTTACACCCCCCAGCGGGGCGATAATAGTTTCGGTGGGTGATGTTTTCGCACTCGGCCTGTTTATTGCAATGCAGTTTCCGCCGCGATGCGAGTGATTGCTGCCTCCGAAGTGAGTTTTACACGGCTCGCCGAGTTCCTGCATTTCTTTTATTCCCCACCTTACAGCACTTTTGCGTAGGAAAGTTATAAATGGACAGATTTGCATGGTTTAAATTAAAAAGCTTTCACACAGAGTCGGGCTTAATTCCGAACTTAAAAATGTTCTTTCCGAGCAATGGACACGTGTTGCCCCACGTTGGCCGTCTTACTGCTGCCGAGGCACTGCGTACTTTTCGAAAAGACCGTTTTCAGTCAAGTGGAAACGGTGTTGGTTTCGGGGAGAACTTTTGGAACGGGGGCAGATGGAATACAAGTCATTACCCCCCTCGCTGGGGAGGCTAGTCAATCGCCCCTCCGATTCTCTCTGTATCTACGTTTGGCAGACAAAGGTGAGACGGTCGCCTTGGCGACGGTAAACCCTCTCGTGCGGTTCCGTCACAGTGAGGATGCTGCAGCACGTAAAGCAACTTCAGAGCCGTCCTCAGGGTGGGAAACTCAGAAGGAAAGTAGCTTTGGGCCTGAGCTGCAGGAACGCGCTTCTGCCAGGAGCTCGGGGTTGTTTTCACATGAGCAGCTTGAGGGTTAATGTTCTGGTAAAAATTGCCTGCAAAGATTTTCTGTTTGATTATTTGAATGCGTAGCACCAACCCATGAAAATGTTTCTGTGTAACACGGCTGACTCCACAGTGTGTAACAGCTGGAACGTGACACCAGGATGAAGCTCCTGTTGGAGGGCCAAGGAGGCAACCACCGCTTGGGCGAAAGAGGTAAGTACTGACATTTCAAAAGGTCTGCACTCGGGGTCCATCTCGAGCCCAAACTGTAACATCTCTCCCCAGCTGGAGGACTCATTTCGGCACTGCTGGGAGGGGTTAAATCCAGAGCTTCCGGCAAAATGGGCACCTGCCAGCTGTACAGTCAGATGCAAAGCGAAACATTAGCGGCTGGAGCCTCAGAAGTGACGTGTTTAACATGCAGCTGGTTTAGTCCTCCTGCATCCTGAACGGCTTTCACCTGACAACACGCAGGGGCATAAAATAGCTCGATGAACAAACCTCAACCCCAGATGCAATCTGCCACGTTCTGTTTAAACTTGTGGGTTACGAGTTTGGGGTTAATGTAGGGCTGACTTTTCTAACCATATATATAATTAATTACGAATATACAGGATACGTTGACAGATATCCTGCACTTACCAACTGGGATGAAGCATAGAGCCCTACCCTACCCATCCAACAACCTACCCACCTACTCCCCTCCAACCCTAACACGCCACCTTGTAAGCTCCTCACGGGGGTCATCAGGTAGGCACCATCGTTCATTGGCGTTTTACCGACTTAAGCCCACGACACCTCCGGATGGCTGAGCAGCGAGGCCCGGCGTTCCGGACCCACCCCCCTCCAAGCCCACTAGGTCAAAGGCCCACGTAGCCCCCAATAACTCTACCGCAGTCGTATAAATGTTATGGAGGGCAGTAAAATTTCGACAATAGCAAAGATGATATTAAAATAGTTCAGACATATCCTGTCATTGTTCTACACATTTACACATCACTCCTTTAGTTCTTTGTTATACCAGAGGAAGACTAAAAAAAAATCAAAAATGTTAAAAACATCACATGTAACAAACAAACGTTTTAAACCTAAACGTCACAAACGTGCGCAAATACATGGATTTCATATCCACGATCCAGAAACGTGTGTAACTGCGTGGATGTAGCTTTTGTACCGTTATATAGGGTTGGCTCTAGTTAACAGTAGGTTTATGGTTGGTGATTTGGTTTAGGGTTAGTGGCGAATGTTAGTTTTCACATCTCTATATAACCCAGTTCTGGTTGCTCCCTACTTTAAAGCGTAATTTCTAGAAATCGGTTCAAGAATAGGGCATTGTGGGAAATGAGCCCAACCTGTCGGCCATTTTGGGTGCGTTACTTGCACGAATACCTGGGACCCCCCACCGCTCGGCTCTTCTTGGTCGTCGATGTGAAAAATCTGCCTCGTATTTGGCCGTGACTCGGTAAACGGCGTGAAACAATTTGAATTGTACGTGAGAGAACTCGGTCAAAGACTCGTCTCCCGGGGTGGTACCTGTATAGCTTTTGTAACCCGTTCTGTAAATGAACCCCAGTGGTGTGGTGAACGGTTTGACTTGGGCTTAGCTTTAATAAGCTTCTGATCAATGTCCTGCCAATAAAGGTCTCTGACTGCTCAGTCAGCAGTGGTGTTTGTCCCCAGGCCACACAGGAGAACATCAAACTCTCTGAGTGTTCCCTTTGGATCAGGGGTCTGAGACAGGGAGGCTGTGTCCCCCTGTCCTGTAAGGACCCCCTGGTGGGACCTAGACTGTCTCCTTCCTGCCAGAACTGTGCTGTCATTGCACCCAGTGGCATTGGTGTCTTATTGCAGGATGTGTGACATCTGGAAGGGGCCGGGGTGGGGGTGGAAGGGGAAGCTGACCTGACGGAGACCCTGTGGAGTCGACTGTCATTGCGGAAAACAGACATCAAAGGGCTGACAGAACAGTCTTAGGTGTCGTGAAGTTGGTTTGAGCTTCCGAGACGTGGCGGAAAACACGGCTCTCTGCGTGAGTCTGTAGCCACCGACACCGTCGAATAAATGTGCTTTATTATATACTCGTTTCTGAGGTTTGGAGGAGTTGGCAAGTTCTCCCCATGTCTTCTTGTGTTTCCTCACACAGTCCAAAGACAAGTTTCAGGTTAAGTGGCCCCCCTAAGTAGCCCATAGTGTGTGTGTGTGTGTGTGTGTGTGTGTGTGTGTGTGTGTGTGTGTGTGAGTGATGTGGTCACCCTACAGTGGACCTGCGTCCCATCCAAGGCATAGTTTCATAGTACTCAGTGAGTCTCCAGACCTGATGAAGCGGTTAAGGATAATGGCCGGTTGGGTGGAAAATAATCACAAGGGCAGAAGATCAGGTGCATCCTGGGCGTTTTGTCCGTCCATCGAAGGGATTGTGAACACATTCGATCAGATGTTGTAACAGGCAGCAGGTGGCACAGTGGTTGGAGCTGCTGTTTTGTAACTGAATGACCCAGGTTTGATAATAATATAGTAAAAAATCTACCCCTCACCTTTCTGGAGATTTTGTGCTAAACTTGTTCCATTTTGTTCCCAAATGCTCTGATATTGTTGTGAACCTCTTTTTCCGGGTCCTTCAGCTTTCCTGGGGAGACAAGAAGTTGTAGAAAGTGGAATTATACAGTGAAACTTCTTTTAAACATTAAATGGGACCCCCCCCGCCCCACACACACATCTCCTGACTGGACAAAGAATAGAGCTCAAAATCTGGCTTGTCCCTTTTGTCAAGGCACAGCCGGAGCAGCAGGAACACAGTCCTGTCGTAATGACCTCCCGGGGAGGCTGTCGGCCTCATCCGCACGCCGCTCGACCGAAGTGCGAGGAAAGTATTGTGCCGCCCCAGTCCTGCAAAGCACTCGGATGTCAGGCCTCGGCCGGTTGCCACCTGCTACAGACGTCTCGCCCCTGCGACGAGACCGGCAGTGGGGTGGGGGCTCCACCGCTGTTTGTAATTTCCAGTCTTCTCGCAGCGCAGACGCGCCCTCGCGACAAACAAAACGCCACAACAAAACTGCCCCGCCGAGGGATTCTCCCGCAAAGTCGATTTTCTCGCAGCGTCGGCGCCCGTTCCAGAAGAGCCACATTTCTGAAGGAGCACGAGAAATTAGTACTCTTCACAGACTGTTAACTTTAAAGAAAAAAGGGGGGGGGGGTCCAAGGATGGTAGAATTGAAAGGCTCTATCTGCTGGATAGGGCAGGCCGTGGTCCCTGAGCGAGGTACTAATAACATGTCTTTGTTATCGGGCTTCTTCTCGCGCTCCGTCCAGTCGTGTTCGCCAGGGCAGCGGCAGCCCTACAATTACCCCGTCGGTTCCGGGCCCTCGATTTCCCCGCCGTGTGAGGCTTCCATTTTACATAAAAAAAAGTGGCATTTGTAAGTAAAAGAAAAGTATATGTTCTTCTTCCCTGAGTTCAATGCTAATTAAGCTCCCGCTTTCCTTTAAAAATCAAAATTATATCTCATTTGCATACCGTGCCATTAATTCAAGTCGCTACTCTAGGTGGTGACTCATGGCATCCCGACTTCTGCCGACAGTTTTTTTTTTTTAAAATTGCAACAAAATCTACTTGTAAGAATCGCGGTCGATATGAAACATCCTCTCGACTCCATCAAAGCAACACGGATTTGCGGATCCTTGGACTCGTCGTACCTCTGCTGCGCGATGAAGAAGTCGGACAGCAGGTGGCGCAGTGTCGAGGGTTGCCATTTTGCACCCAGATCTTGCCGTAGGACCTTATGGTTTAATCTTCCTTTAATCAAAGTTCAGGCTGTCTTAGAACTTGGAACAGCTTAGAGACCCACGGCTGGTCGTAAGTCACAACGGTCATGAGTCAGATTGCGTGTGTGTGTGTGTGTGTGTGTGTTTTCCACCAGTGTTTTCAAACATTTTGTTTGATTTCTGGCCACATATCCATACCATTACTAAACAACTGGGAGGATGTTTACTGCTGGTGAGAACAACAAACCAAGCACTACGTGAGACGCGATGATGGTTGCCAGCTGTGGGGTGAGGCGCTGCCGTCGTGTCGCAGCACACGGTGTCACGCAGCGTTTCGCCGCCGTGACAGTGCAGCGGCGGCATTCTAACGCGCCTTCGCGGTATTTTCCACCTACGGCAGTCGCGTCGCAGTGCCGTATACGTTTCCGCGCAGCTGTCGGCAAACGTGCTGTACAGGTACCGCATATTGTACATTATACTATCTACAGGTTTGGATTAGCTGTATGATGCTCGGTTCCTGGAGATCTCATCTTTTTGTCCATTTTCACCCATTTCATTCCTATTATTTTTATTACTATTACTATATACTCGTCTGTTGACATCATAAGTGCAAGTGGTTGTAGGTCAAGTACGTTGTAAATCAAGGACTTGCCCTGAGCTCACAGTACAAACAGATAGTAGCTTAGTGCACAAATCTCACTTTGTTAGCCACTTCAGAAGGAAACGTGAGGAAGTGGGTGGGGGGGAGAATAATCCTCAACAGACCTATCGGCCCCCCGCAATACTGAGCATGACGCTGCTCCCTTTTTGCTCCTCTATGAATCACAGGGACAGGCCGCTCTTCTGGAAGGATCCTCCTATCGGTGCTGACAGGCTAAAGAAGGAGGGGCTGTCAAGATGGCTCTTTTCATCTCAAGCTCACCTCTGTTTGAGGAATCTCTTTCCGTCTACCTGCTTGAACGGCTGCCAAGTTGAGACCCCTGGACACACTCGTGTAAAAGGTTTTAATTGCCTTTTAGAAGAGGAAATTGCAGATTATTTGCACCCCCCGGGTTTATGGGCAGCAGACAGGACCATTTTAGCATTGACCTACTGACCTCCTGGATCTGGAGAAGATTCAGGCCTGGAAATTGATATGCGCGTCATGGTTTTTGACTTGCGTTGTTCACCGCATTCAAAACTTCTCGCAAGGGAACGGCAGCCTGGGTGTACAGACCGAGCTTTCGGTCGTGACGGGAACAGACCTGATTCTTCGCTGGCAGGTGAACTGAGATGAACAGGAGCCTCTTGCTTGGCTTTGGATTTAAGATCCTCTAACGTGGAAATTCTGAGAGTGAGAGTGCTGACTGGGTGAATAAAGCGTCGGTTTGCCTGGAAGAGAGGGCTGTCGTGTTGCCTGCCGTTTTTCGACACGCTGTGCTTGTTGGTGGTGATCGTTTCCCACGAGCAGCTCGAAAATAATGACATATAAAAACGTTGAGTAGACGTTAAAACTTTTTGACCCGCAGTTCTACCAAGACGTTCCACTTTTGTCTTCACTGTTGAAAGGTGCTCGTCGCCAGTGGGGTTGAGTCTATCCCTCTGGTTGCTGTATGTGCTCTATTTTCCTTAAACTTTTCCAGCCATCTCCATCTTCCTGAGAGAATCCAACCTCCTCGTGACATGTTTGAAGCCAAGCCCTCTCTCTCATCACTTGTGCTTCCAGGGAGAGAGCTCATTTGAATCCAACCACCATCCATTTGTTTTCCTACCTGCTTCCTTAAACGTTTCAGCCAGGTGAATATGGTCCGTGTTTGCCCTGCCCCGCTTCTTCTAAGTCCAGCTTTCCCTTCTGTATCGTGCTGTAGAAAACGCCAACAAATGGAACATTCTGCTCTTTCTTGTTCCCACATCAGCACAGTTGAGGATCTTTTCCTGATCTTTCATTTCAGCTTGTGCCACATTCAAACATCATCGCGGTTCCTTCCATCAACTCAAACACTGTCCTGCTCAACAAAGCCTGTTTTGTAAACCACACAACGTCGTAAAAGCCATCTTCTGCAAATTCCTCAGATTCCTGACTGAGAATCTTTGCCTGTGGGCATCACAGGTCAGAAAACAAGATGTTAAAGGCCATAAATACTTGCTTTAGTGGAGTCCCATTGTCCGCCTCAATGCAACTGATGCAGCCGTGAGTCCGTTTAATCCGGTAATGCGCTTTATCCGCATTTCACCAGCAGACCTGCTTACATCTCAACCCCCGTTCTCCAGTCTGGGTCAGCGCTTTGGTGCTCCCCCCCCGGACCACGGGGGCCTGAGACCCTTTCAGACCTTCTCTTTTTTATACACGTTTTCAGAGTACCCCGGTTCCATTTACATTCTGAGACACAATGAAACAGAAAGGGAAACGCTGAACACCGACAACGGGATTTAATGTAAAATACTGCCGGGAGATAATGTGTGTCATATCTGCAGAGGAGCAGAAAAGGCCGTCTGCGGTTGCCAATTTAAGTCCATATATTCATGGAATACAAAATGACTTGGATTCGTCACGGATTCATTCCCCGACGTGCTGAAAAATCCGCCTCCTTCGTCTTGTCCACAAAGAGTTAGCTAATTGGTTTGCGTCCCCCTCCCAGTACCAATATCCACTCTGGCGTCTCGAATCAACATAAGAGCTAAATGTTTTGAGAAAGACGCAACTGTACAATCGCACAAAACAAAAGAACGATAATAAAAATACTTTCTTTTGTCACGTAGCATCGTTCAAGTGGATTGAATAAATCCAGTTTTCACCACTTTCAAGTACTTCTGGAATGAAGCAGGAGCTTCTCTGTGCCAAGTGCTGCTGTAGTAGTCTAGAGAAAAGAGGCCCAGGGAAAGACACCTCGACTGAGGACTCATCTTCTCTATATATGTATTTTTACAGAATTAGACCCCAGGTCGGGTAAGACAGGTACCCTGTCAGAACAGGTACAGAATGACTTTTTTGACCACTTCTTTTGTGTTAAAAATGCATCAATATGGAAAAAAGTCAGCATCAAACCTCCAATTCAGTCATGTGACCAGTCATCACGGATCCAACAAACGCATCAGACCGTCTTTGTCATGAGCTGCGCTGTCCGGCATTAACTGGAAAATAAACTCAAACGATTCATTGATGATGTGACGCCCGGCACTCCGGAAAGACAAAATCACATTAAATATGGCTTTAATTTTTTCGTATTAATTTACAAAACAAACACTAACAACACCTGTGTCTTCAGTATTGATTCATTTTTAAAATGTGTTCTGAAGTATTTGGAACGATTTATTTTTAATTTAGTGGCCATTAATTCTTTTCTTTTGTTCACTTTTTTGTATGGAGAGCAAAACAATACAACATATCCCACCTGCAAGTTTTTTATAAAGACCCCCCTTGTCTGGCCTACAAACCAGGCCCAACTCATCAGCTGTGTGGCAGGAGCCGAACGCCTGGGGCTCTGCTGGGAAACCAGGGGTGGGACCAGCTGTCCAGCTGGGGGGTGTTAGTGTCACGTGACCTTAAGCTGCAGCAACACACATCAGAAACCAGCCCACATGAGGGGTCCCAGTGGGTTTACCAAGCACCCGCAGAGATGGTGAGACTGACAGACGGAAGGAGTGTCTGGAGATGAGCTGAAAGCTGGAGCTTATTCATTTTCATTTGTAAAAATTATATTGTATAATTATAAGTATAAAAGCGCAGTTTAAATAAAATATTCCTTGTTTTAGCAAATAGGTTTTGGTAACAACTGTCCTCAGGGGACACTCGGGGCAGCCAGTGTTGGTGGACAGAAACTCTCCAGCCGCCCCCTTTCTGAGCCCTGGCCCCTGGGTCCACCTCCTGGGCTCACCCAGTGAGTGAGGAAGCAGTGAAAAGGGGTTGAACCCCCGCTCAGAGGCTGGCTGCTGGGTCTGCTCCGGAGCTCCTGGCCCGGGACACCGAGTGTCCAGCGCTCCTCTCCAAAGGGCCCCGCGCGGCACGCATGGGGGAAAAAACGGCCCTCCGCTCGTGAAACTGCCACGCGGGACCCTCTGCCTGCAGGAACAACACGCCGGGACTTCGAGGGGGGTGGGGACAGGAGCTGGAGTGATGGAGAACGTGATCGGCACCGCGCGCGTTTTGCGCCTTTTCTGCGTCGTCTTGCTGCAGCTTCGCCCCGCTGCGCTCTCGGGTGAGTCGGCTGTGTGTGTGTGTGTGTGTGTGTGTGTGTTTCTGTTTCACGTTCCCACACACACCGCGGGAAACGTGGTGTGAGAAAGCTGCGGTTCAGCCACCTGCTGCGCGGTCGCTCGGTTCTCCCGGGTTTCTGCGCACTTTTCCCCCCGCCCGAAGGTCCGACACCGAAGGCGCGACTCACCTCGAGCTGCTTTTCCTTCTATTTCACCGAACACGTCACGTGAGAAATTCGGAGGGAAAAAAAGAGCGTCGTCCAACCGACCCGCGCAACGCGAGCCAAAAAAGTCGTTTTGTTTTTTAAAATCAAAAGTGCATATTGTGCGTTTTAATACATTTTTGACAAATGAACAAATGGTGCAAGAAGGAAACGGCGCGTAGCCTGGTGGTTTGACGTTTCGCCTCAAGGTTGTTGGCTCAAACCCCATTCCTTGCAGTGTTTCTTAACCTTTGCCCAGTGCGGTTTCCAGTGTTTGTGCGGTAAGAAACTTACACTGGTTTGCTCTTTAAACAGTCGGCTAATATTTACTCTGTCAGTTCAGGTGCAGGTGCCTTGATCAGTGGAAGTACAGCAGGACGTGGGATCCAAACCTGGGTCCTTGGTGACAGTGTAACCACTACGCCCCCTGCTGCCGCACCCTTATTACTCATCGGTCCAAAAGCGAGTCGTGGTCAATAAACGCAAAATGACACCATTAAACATTCGAGGATGACAGTTACTTAACCCAAGATACACGTTTGTTTTCGTAGGAAAAGTTACACAAGAAATGTGCTAAATCTGATTTACTGTAAATACAGTAAGAAAAAGGCGGCAAATGGATGCAGTGTTTTTGCACATTAATTTTATTAGCGTTACCGGAGTGTAATTGTTGTGTCCGCCGGGCTGTAAGCCGCGGGAAACTTGTTCTTCCACTGCGCTTCGTCTCCAGACTTAGACATGTTTTCATGAAAAGGTGTTAATTAGCGGAAACATTTCGGTGTCGTTCCCCTGGAGATCCAGAGAAGGCGCTCACGTTGAAATTAAAATGTAAATTGTTTTAGTCGGCCGTAGCGCACTTACTGAGTTCACTCGCTGTGACAGGTGAAGCTGCAACGGCGGTCGCTTGGCGTCAACGGGAAGTCGGAGGACAGTAGCCGTCACCTCAGTTCCGAGCGATCGAAACATCAGCAAGAAGGACTTTGAGGAGTTGGAGAAACACCGGGGAGTGAAAGAACTGGAGAGAATGCGGAAGGTGAAAACCAAGGCAGTCCCACTGGTGATGGGACCCAGGGTTTATAGAGAAATTTAGGGAGGTCATCCAGTCAGGACGCACAGTATTTCCGTACATTGCGGGGTTTTTGCTGCTCGTAGGATCGTGATCCGATGGAGCTGCTCCTCCATCTTAGGGGTCACAGCTCCAAGTGCTCTTATCACCAGCAGGACAACCTTGGGTTTCACCTTCCACTTCTCTCAGTCCCTGGTATTCCTCCAGCTTCTCATATTCCTTCTTCTCACAGAGGAAAACTGGGTATTTAAGGAATTTGTTACATAAAGAAAAAAATATATAGTGGTTGGATACATAAAGACCACAGGAATATATAAAATCGGAGCCATCGCTTTGTTATCTCTAACCGCTTAATCCTGAGCAAGGTCAGCGTTATGCCAGAAGCACTGGACGCTAGGCTATGAAACTACCTCCCCCAGGTGGGATGCTGGTACATCACAGTGAAATAATTTAAATAGTTACAAATAGTTAGTTTAATATAGTCAGACTTACTCTGATTTACCCACCTGTACCACTGGGTACTTATTACCGTATCAGGTGAGGGCAGCTACCTTGATCAAGGGCACAACTGCAGGAATGGGAATCGGAACGGTTGGTCTTCTGAGCGCAAAGCGACAGACCCACCATGTGAACTATGTACTGGACATATGTGCACGAACGTCCGCCCACAGTCCTGAATTCCTCCCCTTGTCGAAATGCGTCGTGTCTTCGGAACGCTGACGCGCACGAGGGCAGTTAAAAAAAAAAAAAAAAAAAAAAAAACGCAGTCGTGAATCGTTCTCTGCGTCGACTGTGCGCAAATTTGGCAAGATCGCGTCCGCGCAGTTAAGCATAACATTCCTGCTGTTAGCGGGAGATAAAAATGAGTCATTTAGCAAAAGTGGAAAGCGAGCACATTGTCGCCCCGGCGCGCAGCCGTTTCTGTAGAGGTGACCGCAGAAAGACAAATCAATTTATCGTGTCCCGCTGCTTTCCGATCTGCAAGCGCACGTCGGCTTTTTCTGTCGTGTTTCCTTCGGCCGAGGACGCGTGCGAGTCAAGTACGGAAGATCCAGAATTCCTTTATTGTCGTTCCCTGACAGGCCGACACGCTTCTCCCAGGAGGACGTCTGCCTGCATTTTTAAAACTGCCGTGATTTATGTTTTGAGAGAAAGTGATGTAGAGCTGGTCAGAACAGGTCGTTGCGTCGTATCCAACGTGGAAGCCAGCTTTGACTGATGGGATTGGAGCCGCTGTTTGGCCTCAAGTTCTCCATCGCTTTGCACCAGAACGTCACGGGTCACGGCTGGCTCAACGGTCGCTTGTTTCCAATTGAGAGGAAACATGGGTGGGCGGGGGATCGTAACTTGGCCGCTTCAGGGAACCTTCTTCAGCTTTGCAAAAGGTGGGTTGTGTAGTTTGGGAGCGTTCGTTCCAGTACGACCACCTCACCCCCCTCACCGCCATTTTGAAACTGCCTGCATCCTCGTGTGAGTCTTCCAGTAGACCTTGAGACGGCGTGGCCAAATGCAGCTGTGCTGCAGAGGGTTTTTCCATCTGGTTGCTTAACGTTCTGCATTGGATTCCCCGGCAGCACGAACGGGGCGGCCTCTCAGAGGAGAAAAGACCTTTTCTGTTCCTAAAATGACGACTTGCTCCAAATCCTGCCGGCGAAAAATGGAGCGGAACAACTTGCGTTAAAACGAAGGTGAACGACTTTTGTCATCGCTGCGCTGCCGCAACGAATCCGCGGCAAAGAGCGTTGGAGAAGGACGGGGCAACCTGGCAGGAGCTTAGGAACGAGAAGCTGTAGCCAGGTTTCTGAGAACGAACTTAAACCGAGGAGGTCGAGGGAGGGAAATGTAAAATGCGGCGGACAGAGACGTCACCTTGCAATCGAAGGACTTGGGTTTAAGTCCCATCCCAAAAATGGCCCTACTGTGTAATTGGGTAAATCAGTGTAAGTACCTTAGTGCGCAAACTCAGCGCTGTAACACGTCAGGTAACTGAAAGCACGCGAGTGTGAATACCGGCCCACATAAAGAACGTCCCCGCGACAAGGATTCGGACCTATAAACAAATGTCATTTTTAACCCGAAGATTTGCACGACCAGCCGTCAGATGAAGCAAGAAACACCTCATCGGAGGAGAAGTTTCAGTTGAAATCATGAGTCTTCAGGAATGAGTCGTGCTCCGTATGCGAGGGAATTGCGTACGATGTTCGGTGTGCCCGGAAAGACAGTGAAACCTGAATCTGTGCTTCCACGCGAGGGGGAACAATAAAAACACAGAGGATGGAAACGTTTATGGAGAAGCGCTTGTGCTCTTTATTGTTTATCCACAAGCGTCGTTGCTGTAGAGTTTAGAAGTCCTCAGAGGTGTTTCCACAAGAATTCTTTCCGCAAAAAGCTTAGTGAGACGGGATCGCAAACGTGGCCGGAAAGGAAACGACAACCTGCTTTTCTCCTGGGTGAAAGAAGCAACTGTTTAGTCAATTTTCTACCTCCAAACTGAGCAGCCAGTAAATAACCATACAGGGGATTTAAATCCACTGCTTTCTTAGAACCACGTGGAGATTCTCTGGGTTTTGCTAAGGTTACTCTGCACATGGGTCTCAAAACCACCCATGGATGTGTTAACTGCTGGGTCATGTTTGAGGAGGTTTCCATTTGTGTCCTCGATTGAACAACCATCTAGGTTCCACCCACCTGGAGACCAGGTGCAGCATTCAGCCTTAAGTGGGACTTTAAGTGGCATTTGAGGAGTCGGGGTTGTGAGCTACGCTGCTGCAGGTGTTGATATTTCCTCAGCCTCTCTGTCTTGCAGGAGAGTTTTTCTCTTTGTATGACAGTCTGTAAAGTTTGGGCTGTAGGAACAAAAGTACTGAGTCATTAGCTAGGATCTCAGACCTGGTTACTCTGCCCTTATGTGTTCGCTTTATAGCTTAGCGGGAATGGAAACACATGGTTTGTTCTTACATACGCTTCTTAGAAGGCGTTTGCTCCTCCTGTCGAACAGAGACACCTGGATCTGTTATAAGCTGGAATTATGGAGGAATTTAGTGCTGATGTCTTAGGTGCCAGTTGGTTAAATCAGTTGTCTTGGTAAGAATGAGCATTTAGACCTTAGTTTCTCCCACTCAAGAAAATAACATGACATAACCAAAGTCTGTTTTTGTTTACATTAGTTTTTATGTGTTTGTCATACTGTTTGGTCGAAGGACAGCGATCAAATCTCCTTTCTTTGCACGTCTGTCATCCTGAGTCTGGTTTATCTTGCCTAGTACAGCTCAAAGATGTCATTAGATATATTGATACCGTTTTGTTGGAGGGGAAAATGACAAGGGATTAAAGAAGCCTGGCTCGGAGCTTTTTCTTCCATTTTTGGTCTCCTACGGAGGCCTTCGCGTGCTGTCACCTTGGCTGACCTTTCTGCAGAAGGCTGGAAAATCAAAGGAGTTGCGTGGGTGTCTTATTCTCCCCAGGTTTACCGGGTTTAATTGTAAGTAATAACATTCGGGGAAACGGGCCTGCGTTGACTTGAAACACTTGCGATTCACAAAAGTGTGTTTGATTTGCAAATGAAATGTGTGAATAAACATGTGCTCAAGCCCAAATGTGGAAGACACCGGGTGTGTTTGGAAGCCTTCCACGTCTGAGATGTGCAAATCCTGTGCGACGTGCACAACTCTCCAGTGATTTCTTGTAATGAAATCCATAAACATCACATTTGTACCCTGGTGCACAGTAATTGAACATGTCAGCTCAGTTGTTCTGCAAACAGCACAGGAGCAAAAGAGATTTCTGACTCTCGGGGCTCTGCGGCCTTCTTCACGATGACGTGTGCGAGAATCTGCAGCGAATCTGATGCCGCTCTTCTGTGTTGCCTCGGCCCGTGGTCTCGCAGCGCCTGAATGCGAGCCAGGAGGTCATCGGGTGTTGCAAAACCCACGGCGCAGCGTTGATTTTGACTCGACGGACCTCCAGCGATCAGCCATCCGGGAACTGGTGTGTGACCACTCTCTGCCGCCCGGTTGGTACCGCTTCCTGGTGGGCGACAAACCGGCCGAACTGCCCACCAGCTGCGTGAAGGTGAGTGACCGACGTGGTTGCGTGCAAGCTTTGACGGTACCTTTTTCTGATGTTTGATTTAACACCCAGCTGCTGGAGTTTGGGCCCACGGTAAGTGGCCGTGTTGGTGCGTCACAGTTCATGGTTCCACTCTTGGTTTTGAACGTTGTCGACACCAAAACTCGGTAGCGTTAAATGACTGAAGACATTTCCAGAGCTGGCCAGGAGATGCTGTGTTGTATAATATTGTCGGCTTCCTTTGATCCCCAGAGATTTAACACCAGTGGGAGGGAGATGAGAAACTGAGTGACGTGGATTGAGATCTAAAGCCCACTGGCTTTCTTTCCCATAAGGATGATGTAATGAGCAGAGTTGGCCCAACTTGGGGTCCATGCTATAATCCACCTGTTCCTACAGTGCTCTGAAGCATTTTTCTCTATTCTTGTAGCTTTTTGGCATTAAATTTGTTCAGATCTGTGTCAGTTCCTGTAATGTGTCAAAAGAGCCAGAGAGAAATTGTTTTTATGTAATTTCCTTTGTGGAATTTAATGAAATGTGCAGTCAAAGGTTTGGGGGGGGTAGTAACAGTCCTTCCCCAAAAACTTGCCGTGGCACCTTTAGCAGCAATGACTGCAACTAAAAGCTTCATTTAGCTATTGACCAGTGTCTCGCACTTCTCTGGAGGCATTGAGGCCCAGTAAAACGGTCAGAACCGTAGTGTCCAGAGTTTCTGGAGTAGCTGATATAACTGCTGTAACCCTGCTCAGGATTGAGCGGTCAGCAGTAATGGATGGATGAATAGATAGATGGATGGTGTAGCACATATTCTAGGTTTCTGGACATAAACGGTTCATCTGTTAATTTCAGGTAAGAACTGGGTCATTACATAACCAAGGGTCCCCCCCCCCAGCCATTCTAAGGCTGAGGTTCTTGTACATTTGTGGTCATTGTGTTGTCACCAGCTATGCTTCACCTTCAAGCCACTGACTTAATGGCCTGAAATTGTCCATTAGAATTTCCCAATACAAAGAGGAATTCATTGTTCTTTCAATGGCACCTCAGGCCTTGGTGGCAGACAAACAATCCTGGACCATTACATCTCCACCTCCATGTCTGTTAGAAGGTTCTTACTCAAGTCAGTACTTTTTCAAAGCCCTGTACATTGGGACCTGTCCCTGCTCATTGATGTTCTTGTCTACTTTTCCCCGATACCTCTAAGTATGCACGTGGTAGGCTCCTCCTGGTATGTTGTCACATTCCTGCTCTCCTTAACGTCCCCCTCAGGCGAACCGGTGCGGGACCCAGGCCCCCGTGTGGCTGTCCCTTCAGAACGGCAAGCTGCCCCGCCCCGGCGCTGTGCGGCGGCTCACGGCCTGTGCCACGTGGCGTTTCCTGGAGGGCGAGGCCGAGGACTGCTGCCTCTTCCGAGTGCCCATCTCTGTGCGCAACTGCGGAGACTTCTACCTGTACCACCTGCATCCCACCCAGGGCTGCATGGCCTACTGCGCCAAAGGTGAGATGCTGCCATCCCCACAATCTCGCAGCAGTCTTTCGTTCCTCAAGATGCCCTAGAGCCACCTCTTAAAATGAATCTTTGTGAAGACTGAACTTCGGCTCAATGAGCCGGAGACTCGACCCTCGAGGACCTCCGCTGTTGATGAGCAAATATTTCCGTAGCCCTGCTCTCTTTCAGATGAGACGCATGGAAAACCATTAGTCATTATTGTTTTTTTGCAAGATGAGTCTGTAAACTCTGAACACAAGTCATAAAAGCTTTTATTGTGTCGTTTGTGTGGCTGCACAACCCTTCGTAGCAGAAGTATTTTCTGCTTTGGTCATTGTTGCCTAAAAAAATCCAGTCCAAACCTCTGTTAAAGTGAGCATTTTTAAATGCATTTTGTGTTCATAATATGTTATGCTTATAAAATCTGCATTTACTTGAATTTCTCTGTGTATCTTTGCTCAGTGGTTACTGAGTTCAGGCCCAAACTGTGCCCACCGGGAGAATCGGAAGTTGGTGGCCTCTGTCAGGGTAAGGAATTAAATGTTTTGAGACAAAACCTTGGTGTGACGGCAGTTTAATGTGCCAGGCTTCTCCTAAATGGGTTTTTATTGGGTATTGTGTTTTGGGACTGAAGTGTGAACCTTCGGGTTCAAAGGTCTCTTTTGGTCTGCAAGAGTAGCATATGGATGACTTGTCTTGAAGATGAGCTGAGAAATGTCACTGTTTGCGAGAAAAGAAAATACTTGAGACACGTTTTGAACGCTTCGACCTGGTCAGAGAACGACACTCCCCGGGGTGCCCAGACTGGGTCCTGGAGCGAATTAAATTCTCTTGACCTTGTGCTTGTGTTACCTAGTGTTTGGAGAAGCTTTGAGATAAGCTTCAGACTAAAATTTGGCTGCCCAAACTGAATCCAGCAGAATCCTGATTCAAGTGTCTTGCAACGTATATGATTTCATCTCTTGACACTGAATGACCAGACCAGTTTTTTCTTGACATCTTTTTTTGCTTCTTCCGATACAACATGAAGAAGATTTATTAAGAAGGACACCGATGAAACTGCTTTGCGAGACAGCTTGGGGTCGTCTTTTGACTTCCCTTGATATTGTCTCCCTACCAGCCAGCATCCCCTCAACGTCCTTAAGGCCAACCGTGTCCCCAGAGATGATCGGCCGCTCCATCTACCTTCGGTGCCGCTACAGTAGCGTGACGTTGCAGTGGCCTGTGGGCTACCTGGTGGTGTGGGTGCGGCACCCGGCTCCCGGACACAGGGAGGAGATTAGGACGGACTCCACGTTGGATACGTCCGTCTTGGCCGAGATGGACGGAGTTCACTTCAGGCTGGGGGACACGGTAATCCCGTCCATTTTCGCCACGACCATCATGCCGACTGTAGTGAGAACAGAAGTGGTAGCCTGGTGGTTATGGCTTGTTTTGGTCAGTCTACATCTCTGAAAAGTACCATATCTGCTGCGATACCACGGAGGTATTAGTTGACGCGAATAGCCTACTGTATAAATGGGTACAATTTTGGTACCACAGTCCAAACCAGTAATAACCCAAGAAATAATGAAAACAGACAAAACGTTAATGCATTTTTTTGACCTAGTGGGCAATAATGAAACTACCAATGGCAGCAGATAAAAGGACTGAAGTATCTCATTCTGTACTGAGAAACATGATTATTTGCTTTTTGTGCTCGGTAACCTTGGATTTAAAGTGTCTGGAAGCGCGCCGTTTCCTCCTGTATTTTTGTGTGTGAATCGTAAACGGTGGAGGTGCTGCCGGGCCGTGCTGTCCCCCCCTCACCCACCCACCCTGAAGTGGTCACGTGATTTCTGGGAAGTGACCGATTGGCCGCTGTGTAAAGCTGCCTCTTCTCTATCGGTAGTTGTTAACCAGGGGAAGGAGGGTGGTTTCACGTCCTGGTCGTGGTGGGACCGATAAGTCTCGCGTTCACTGTGTCACGACTGCTGTATGCAGTCAGCGGCGTCCGTTCACAGCTGCAGCAGGTCAGGCGATGACATTTCCAAAATTACACCCCTGGGTCCATTAAACAGAGGAGCGGTTTTGCTTCCCTTCCAAAGATGTGGGACGGTGAGCAATAAAGCCCCTTGTTTGATGAAGACCTGTAATGACATGCATTGGAAACACAGTTCTATTACTCACAGGATGATTCAAGGTATAAATGCAAACACTGTGCATCGGATAACGCAGCTAAATGTGTATATAGTTAAAGGACAGGGCTGCAGATGCCCCTGTTGATTTACCGAGTCACCCGGCTCACCGTTAAGTTTCATTAGAAAAACAAATCAGACTTTAAAGGTGTTTCTCGCCCACAGATTTCCTGCAGCGTGGCCACGTTCCTCAGGAACGCCACTGACGTTCAGTCCATGGCCAGAGAGAGCGAGCCCTTCTACGCCGGCATACAGGTACGCCGGCTTCGAGAGCCTCGGTTTGACAGGGCTGCATGTGGAGAAGTGCTGCTCTGATAATCCTTTGTCGGGCAAGTCGGTTTATGAAGGAATACGATCCCTGCATATTTAACCTCTCGCTTTTTAATCAAGCTTTTTCGTATCTATACTTCCAGCAGGGTGTGCCTGTTTCATGAATCACCATCTTAAGGTGCTTCTAAGTGAGCACATTTGGGATGAAGTCGAGCAGGAGGTTCGCAGCATGAATGCATAGCTGAAAAATCACTAAGATTGTGTGATGCTATCCGGTTACCGTGGACCAGAATCCATAAGGGGATGGTTCCAAAGCCTTGCTGAAGCCTTGCTTTAAGCATTTCCAGGTGTTTTAGAAGCGAATGGGACCTACCCCAAGTGTGTGTGTGTGTGTGTGCTATCTGAAATTTGCCTTTGTTCCTGTTAGAGAACTGTATATGTAGGACAGCAGGTGGACTTGTTAGGCCCAATGCCTTGCAGTCTAGGGACCTTCCTTGAAATCCCCGTTTGCTTCTGTACCCTGGATCGAGGTACTTGGATTTATCATCTTTATCATCATATACACAAAACACAGAACCATCAGGACTTTCCAAGAATCGCACCCAGAAATTCAATTTGCAGCTCAGTCCTGCCTAATTGATTAAGGGCTCAGCTGGAAGGAGCTGCGGCTCATTGGGGGAGTCCTGAGTGGGCCGGCGCCAGCTAATGTGTGTGTGTGTGTGTGTGTGTGTGTGTGTGTGTGTGTGTGTGTGTGTGTGTTTGGGCAGTTTGTTCCGGACAGGCTGCGAGTAGCGGAGGATGGCAGGGAACACGTCGTGGGCGTCCTCAGCACGGTGCCTATCCCCTGCCAGGCTGGCGGTTCCGGGCGCCGCTGCGCTCTGACTCTCCAGCTCAGTATCCACAGCTCAGGTACACGGTTGCGCCATCAAATGGTGTGATGCCGCATTTATATTGCACATTATTAGAAACTCTGGAGGAGACGGGGGGCTCTGTGAATAGTGTCGCCGTGTACAACTACTGCGACGGGCTTCATTTGGCTCCCTTGTCCTTCCTGTTAGCAGAGACCACCTTCCAGCTAATGTCTATATGCGCTTATTGAATTCATGCCATAATTTCAGTTTTCATTTATTTCTGGCAGCCCCGTGAATAATGAATTGTGTTGCTCTTGGTTTTACCTTTTGTGAAGGACATCACGTTGGCATACTGTATTAAAGCTGTGAACGCATCTCGCGTTGCACTCGGCCAGGGGGGGCTCTGTCCCGTGCTGCTGCCGGTGGCCGTGCCCGTGGGCAGGGTCAACCTGGTGTGGGTCCAGCTCTTCATTAACAAAGCCTCCCTGGGCCTGTCGACGCTCCAGGCAACCTGGGGCCGGATGCCCCGGACGTGGCCCTGTCGGAGTGCCAGGTGGACCTGCTCCCTACACCCTGCGGGGAGGGTGGTTGCGCCCGGGCCTCCCTGCTGCTGTCGGCCGTCACCGACTTTGCTCGCGACGAGAGCCGCGAGAGCCAGATCGTCGCCCGGCCGGCCCGGGACAGCCCCCGCCTGTGGAGGGGACACACCTCTCCGGCACTCAAGGTCAGTGGGATCGTGAACTCGGCACACCACCCTGTGAGATGCTGAGCAATCTGGGGGCGCAGCTGTAATTTCAGATGTTCCTGTTCTCTAGGGACTGGGTGTGTTGAATGATTTGTATCTAGTAGTTTTTTTTCTATTTGCTGGAGAAATAAGACTTGTTTTTTGTTTCGCTGTTTATTAGAATGACGCGTTGCTTTGGTTTTGCACCAAACGCTTCATTATTCACGCGATGTGTGTTTTGGGCCGGCAGGCAGCCTAGTATTTAGAACCTTTACCTTTCAGTGTAAAATCCCTGGTTCCCTCCTTCTCCAGTACTGTTCAAAGTGCCTACCCTTTAAAAGTTACCCTGGGGTATCAAAGGGTAAATCATTGCAAGTGCTTTTCTGTACAGACCTAACATTGTAAGCCACTTTGATGCCAAACACACAGATGCTAAATATTTATTAAAATGTTCGGAAGAATTACGCGGATCAACCGCGTTCGTGTTGGAACCAGCTGGTGATGCTTCAAGTTGGGCTTTAGTGTCGTGCGACTTTGACGTGGTTCAGGTCATCGGAAAGTCTACAAACGTCTTTCGGTAAGTTTCACGGTCAAATACAGTGCGGTGTTGGGTGACCGGTAAACCCGGCCTCCGTGACCCATATTGAACCCCTGCTTGTCCTTTGGAATTTTTGCTCCGTTTGATCACTGCGGCGTCTTACCTTGGGCTCAGATAAAGTCCTTCTAGATGGAAACCAAACAGTGGCATCGCACTCTAATCGCCCGAACCGGCGATCCCCGGGTCGAAGGCCACATCTGCGTTTAGTGAAGAGACGAAAGCCTTTTCTCGGCAGCGGCGGCTCGCTCTCTAATCCTGACCCCTGTGCTCCCTCCTCCCTCAGGTTGTGGTTGCCGACATTCCCACAGCAAACTGCTACTCCATAACGGACTCCCACGTGGTCACGTTTGATGGCAGGTACCGTTTTCAGACGCCTGTTCAGACATCTTTGTCTTTAATTCACAAAAAATCAGATCACTACATGGGAGGGGAGGTTAGTAGATGGATGGAAAAGTAAATACAACAGAAGTGTTTTGAGTACTGAGCTCATTCCCCCCCCCCCCCACCAACACCTCACCCTAAACAATGATATCCTAGACGCTATGGGAACCACCAGACGGGGACATTCGTATTGCACCGCAGTGTGGCACGAGGGTTCGAGGTGCACTCCCTGCAGCGGGACTGTGGCCAGCACCCGACCTCTGGGGTGTGTAACTGCGCGGTAGCGGCACGCGAGGGCGACGACGTGGTCGTCCTCGACGTGTGTTCCCAGTCACCTTCCCCGCACCTGTCCGTCAAGGCCCTGGGAGCCGGCATCTCCGAGGGCCTCAAGATCCTGGAGTCACATCAGGGCGAGAAAATAACGGTAGGTTGCTGGAGCACGAGCACCCCCCCCCCCCTCGGTTTCCAGCGTCGCAGACATTTTAATAACGTGTGTTTTTCCTCTTCCTCATCATTCGCGCTGCTGATTTAGGACTCTGTTTTACTTCCCGCATTCGCCGGGTGGTAAATAGCATTCATCCACCGGGACAGAATGCTCTCGTGCTGCCAAGGTTGTTAACAAGTGTGATTACCCTCTCTTCATATGAGACCCCAGACTGGAGAAGAGGATTAATTTGGATTAAAGCACAGAATTGGTAATTCGGTCTCTTATGAGGCCTGAATTATTTACCGCACATTTTCATCCCGGATGCACGCAAGTAAACACGCGTACCTGAAGAAAACGGGGCCTGGTTTCTCGAGGAAAGCGAGCACGAACGAAATGGGCAGGCGTACTCGACAAGGACTGCCGCGCCCAGGGAGGTGTGCCGTGCTGACGTCTTTCGAAAAGCTGGTGTACTTGGGGAGATGCAGGAAAACTTTAGTGCATCAGTCCATCTCATCGCTTTGCAGGCTCACGTCTGTTTTTTGTAGACGGATGTTGCCCTTACTGTGCCCCCCGCAGGTACTGTTCCCCTCCGGGTCCTTTGTGCGGGCCGACGTGAGCGACCGGGGCATGAGCGTGACCGTGCGGGTGCCCAGCGCTGACTTCAACGCCACACGCGGCTTGTGCGGGACCTTCGACGGCAACGCCGGCAATGACTTCCACGGGCGCGATGGTGCCATCTACAGTCTGGAGGACCTCGAGCGCTTCATTCAGGAATGGCGGTAACATTAGGCCTCTTTTGAAGGATCACATGGAACTTGCATGGTGTGGGTCAACACCTGGTCACTCTTTGTGAAATGACACCTTGGCACACTGACCAAGAATCTTTACCAAATTATCAAAGAACTGCAGCATCCACCTGGTCTGAAGAATGCTGCTTTGGACCAATTCAGATAAGGATCAGAGTAATCCGGTTGCAAGACTTTGCAGTTTAACAATATATTTGAAAGCAATTCTGTTTTTTGAAGCATTTTAAAAGGTTAACTTAGCGATTTATACTTTAATCAAAACCCGAATGCTGCCTAGATATGAGTCCTTGTCGAATGAATTATCGCATCTGACTGGGCTTACCTTCTCGGCTGTGTTCCTTCCATGTTCTTTTGCATCAGGATCCCAGAGCAACAGAGCCTGTTTGTCACCTCACCGCCAGCAACGCGGGACAAGATACAGAGGAATTTCTGCCGATGTGAAACGCTGAACGGCACGGATGACTTCACCCATCGACGGGCTCCGGCGCGCTGCCTCTCTCACGATAACGTGGACCGCACTCTCATCTTTGCAGGCGTCGATGTCACAGCCAGGTACACTGCGGGCATTGAGCAGGACCAGGAATCGGCAGAGCAAACAGACGGCGATCGCTCTCCCCGCTGGTACCGGGGCCCTTCTGTAGCAGTCAATGATACTGACCCAAGTGGACTGAGAACCGAGGGAAAGCCCAAGGGGCAGGACCAGAACCAGAGTAGGAGGAGAACCGAACTAGGTTCCTTGTCCTATCGCTTCCCTCTGGACCAGCAGCCTCCAGGCCAGCCTCCTCAGCAGCCCTCCTGGCCCAGTCCCAGCGGCCTGACTGCATCCCGGGCCCTGGAGATGTGCCGACTGGCGCTGGTCCGTTCCACTGTGGGAGTGGCCTGCAGGGAGATGCTAGAACACCAACTGGACGAGGCAGTCAAACTGTGCCTCCTGGACCTACAGCTGAAGGACGATGCGTCCTGGGCGAGCAGCTTGGCGCTTTTCCTGGAAAACGAGTGCGAGAGGAAGTTGTTGGAGAACCGCCCCCGTCTGGCTCTGAATCCAAGAGGGGCCGCTAGAGGCCCTGGGGGGGTCCTATCTACTCTCAGATGCCCCAGCTTTTGCAGTGGGAGGGGACAGTGTACGGACACCGGCTGCCGCTGCGTCCCGGGCTACACCCACCACGACTGCAGCGTGGCCGTCGGTATGTATTGAATCCAGCCCTGCGCCGCTGCTGCCGCAGAGCAGGAACAGCATAGAGATGTCGAGTCCTCGTTCAGCGTGTGCAAAAATGCCCCAACCAGGCTTGTTGTAAAGCATCTACGGTCACCTTGTAAACTAAAATTAAACTCCTACATTCCTCCGTGAGAATATATATGGCCAACTTGCAGAGGAAGCCCGAGTGGGATATGCGTCATGCTGTACACGCTGAACACGCCATAATGCCTTCTGAGTCACAGCTGAGTCACAAAGGCTCTGAATGAACATGAAGTAAAGATGCAGCCCAAACGGTTTCAATGTGCAGATGTCATTGTAAAACATTCGCTCCAAGTCACTTTCCTGCTCTAAGAAAATGACAATGTGTAATGGCCTGTTCAGTATGCATCCTAAAATGATGAGGTTAGTTTTGGATATGTATACGTTTTCTTGTTGGAATCCCTAAGTGTTTATTCTTTTTTTTTTTTTTTTCATTTTTGCATCCCTTTCTGTCGAAAGGAGTTACAATTATTTTAACTAAACCAATATTGGTCTGAGAAGGACGACCAAGTTGGGAACGACGTTGGTCAGGTTTTCTTTCTCTGCGCGCTCTGATCTTCGAGCTCGTATCTCACCATCTCCGTTCTCACTTTTTACCCCAGGAGAGGCGTTTCAATTGAAAATTCAATTAGGACTTCATTATCTTGCGGCTTCCTGACTCATTTTCTGTTGTTCAGTGCATCTTTAGATGGGATGTGCCGGTACTGTACGTATCCCCAGGGATGGAGCAGTTTAAAATGTTCATTTGAGTTTGTTGCTATAACTACCTCTTTGTTGCTGGCACGCCAAAATGTCAGCAGTGGTGCAGAACCGGGCCTTGAATTGGAGGACTGAGGTGCTGCCATACGCAATGGCCTTTAAGCCTGTAGGATGTTGTTGTTTTGTCCTCCCGGAAGAATGGTGTGGGCCGCAGAGTTTTGGAAGAGGGCAGGAGGCTCACGTGCAGTACACGGCACTCAACTGCAGTGGTCTGCCCCACGGGTCGATGGCAACTCGGCTGGTTTGCAGCTGGATTTGCACCAAGGTGCTTCTTGGCTCCGTCACCTGGATCTTGTCCATCGGCGTTTCCTCGTGCTGTGAAAGTTGTCATCTAAATAGATTTTCTCATTGCGTTGGTTTCAGATTTGGCATCGGAGTGCTGACTAGGACCCCTCATCGTGCTCTGGTTGGGGAAATGTGTGCAGCAAAGTTCACTCTTATGGAAGTGTTCCCATTTCGATCCATCTGCGCTGTGCATGCACTGGATATGAGCAAAAGTCAAACCACAGAAATGTCGCCCAAGGAACGGCTTGTGACAGGAGGACAAATTATCCAGAGTGACATCGATGTCCTGTACTACACTAGAGCAATTCTCAGTCGTATGGGTCATTTGTTTGCTCCAAACACATCATTGCACTCTGACCTTCTACGTGATTCTGAAACCTACACCTTTAGCTCTTCAGTCCAGGTGGCAAGAAACCTGCCCGCAAACACAGGGCGGTTAAACACCAGATGTGCTCCACGAATCCCCAGATGAAAGTCACAGTTCTCTGGTGCTGGTTGGTTTTTTCACTATGGCGAGCACATCTGGTGTGGGACTGTAGGGGACCAGTGGAGGAATGTGAACCTCCTCTAGATGGACACGGGGAAGAGAGAGAATTACCCTTTCACCCGCTGTTCATCAAGCCTGTGCTGAATTGCATCGGAGTATTGTTACTGGCATCTTGTCTTCAGTTTCCCATATTGAATTTCTATTCCCGTCGAGATTTTTGATTTGTGGATTTTTTTTTCCCCCTGTACACTTGTCATCCGCTAATTTTCTTTTTCTTCAAGAAAAGGTGTTTTAACAGGGGAGCTGGTTGTGTGTAACATATTGAGGTTGGAGGGGGTATTGCCGCCGTCGCCGTCCTTATGACTATGAGCATTTTAATTTCGCATCGCCTCTAACTGTGCCTTTCCTCAGCTGCCTGCTGTTCACTCCTTGCTTGCTGCTGTTTGTTCGACACGTCGCCTCCGTTTGTTCTGCCAGCAGGAATTGGCAGAACAAGCAGCCGCATCAACGTAAACTGGATAAGGTCCATTTCTGTAAAGTTTTCCCCGGCTTTAATCGACCCGTTAGTTGTTTTGCATTTTGCGTCGCTCTCCGCGAGCAGAAAAGACCCCATTGAGATCCAGCACTCGCTTTATATAAAAATGCGATTGGCACGCGTTTTGTGAATGCTTTGTGATGTGAAGAAATTAACCAAGTGGAAAAATAGACCTCAGAAACTTCAAGAGTGAAGGGGGGTGGAGGAGCCAAACTGCAGTTGTTTGGCTCCCTTCAAATGAGCAACAGTTGGGCCGTCACTTGGCATCTGTGGTGTCTCGCGTAGGCAATTCCTCATTTTGGCGTGTTTGTTTGTTTGACCAGCTTGCAGCAGCCAGAGACGCATTAAAATTCCTGCGACTCTCACCACGCCTGTTTCTGTGACTGTGTTGACTTACTAGAGCAAAGCAGCACTCTTCCCTTCCCTTGGGATGGACTCGATGTTCTGCTGATTTCCTCTTGTTCTGGCACCTCAGCCCGCGAGTCTCCTCCCCTCGCGGACTCTCTTCTCGGTTGGTTGTTTGTTTCTTCCTTATGCTCTACCGCCCCGGGAACTCTCAAATTTCCACTCTATTCGAGGGAACGGTCATCACCTCCGTTTGACTTCCGTCAATGACTTGGTTGGGTGGCCGTTGACTAACAGCTGACCAGTAGCGACTCGTGGCTCCACATTGTAGGTCCGGCGTCCTGTGCGGCCGTCTGACAGCCTTCCTTTGTCACCCCGTTCTCACTGCTGACCGTTTCGCCAAATAAGCCGTAAAGAAAATGCCCTCGTTGCTCTAAAGGCAGTACCGTTTTCTTTAGTGCACTTCAGGGAATTGCAAGGTCACAATATTGAACAGTTTACCGGCAACTTTTATGAAGTATGGTCGCCACAAAATGTGTTCTGGAAATTGCAGTTTGTTATTGTGAATGTGGGCCCGGCTATTTTGTTTATTGCACAGGCGCAATTTACAGACTTTATTTACGCGCATTTAGAATCAGCGACAGCGTAGTGCTTTGCTGCATTATGCATCGCACAGCGGTACCCTCGGAGTGGGGAATTTTGTAATCTTTGGCGTTCAGCTGGCACCCCTGCCTTCCCGAGAACTGCATAAATTTCACGAGTCTTCCCTTTGTGGTTTCTCCACGTTGAAACATAATCCGTGTCCTTCCATCACCTCCCGGATGGAGACTTCCTTGGCTGACATAATGCTGCTTTTGTTCATCTGTAAAATCTGCTTTTTTGGCGACGGCGCTCCAAGATGCGGTCGGATTTTTATTTTTTTTTTTATTCCCCCCCGCCGTGAGTGTCGTGTGACAATACCACGCGGCACCGAGGTACGCGGCCAATCAGATGTTCATTTGTTGGTTCCATCTGTCTGACATGAGTGTGCAGGTAAAGGTGTCGCCATCTTGGTCCGCCAAGTTTTCCATAACGTCCTTTTTTCGGCGATTTAATTGCGATTCACTTCATATCTACGAATTGCTGTTGCCTTTTGTGAAGCATAAAAGTGCAGCACGCTCGGTTCTGTTGGACTTCTGTAATCAAAACCCTTTATTATTTTAGTACTGTAGTACATCCATCTATCGCTCTACTCATTGTTACGCCGCTTATCCTGGCTAGTCGTGGCGGCAACACCTCCAAGACCTCATAGCCTAGCAACATTTTTGAGCTCCTGCTGAAGGATATCTGGGAATTTCAGACCAGAATGGAGATATAATCCTGGATCTGCCCCCTCAGAGCCTCCATCCAATGGGACGCATCTAATGGACATCCCGTGTGGGCTGTCCAGGAGATACTCTAACTAGGTGTTGAATGAATATGGACGATTTTGCCACAGATTAACTTGTGCTGTGCTTTAAGGTAAAAGTTGTGCGGTGTTGAGGAAAACTGAGTGAAATGAAACCCAGTGCATCGTTTCTCCTTCTGTGGACTCAAAGGTGGAGCGGTCGAGTTGTCAGACCTGGAGAACGGAGGCCTGTGTGACTTGAGGAGCTCCGACTGTGACGGTGTGCACGTTCGCGGCCTGGGCTTCGTCGACTCGCCTCTCCTCGGCTGCAGAACCACCCGGATGACGGTCAGGAAAGCAGCCAGGCGGTGCAGTAACATCTCGCTCCTCTTCACGGCTCCTCAGGATGCCGGTGTAATGTGTGGTTTTCACCTCATGGAGGATAGTAGGTGACCTAGCAGTTATGTGAACAAAGGGTGGTTGTGCCGAATCTCCCTAGGAGGTCCACTGATCCCAGAACAAATCAAATTCACTCTTAGAAGCCGAATCATTTTAGTTTAAATAAATTTGTTCAATTTCATGCATTTTTATAGCACCCTTCCCAGCTGGTTGTCTCAAAGCTTCTGCCAAAAAAAAAAACAAAAGCAGAGATACACGTTGAAAGGAATAATAATGACAAACTAGTATAAACCAGAGTAGCGGAAAATCCCAGAAGGTAGTGGGGGGACGGGGGGGGGGTGGTGGCTCCTATACTTGACGTGAAAACCTCAGATGGTCCACAGCCAGCTGGCCAGCCACCCCTTCTGAGCACGTTAACCACGTCTGTCGTCAATCCCCGTCGGGTCTGCAGGTGACTGTTGGGGAAGTTGAAAAATGATCCTTTTGTTTACCATCGAGGCACGTCTTAAATTTTTAAAGTCTTTAGGTTGCTCCCCATACTCGACAGCTATTACTCTGCTCTTGAGGGGTTTGAGGAACAACGCACATATTTAGTAATGCCAGTCTTCCGCAGGGTGACGTTTATATTTAACTCGCTCTTTGGTTCATTACTCTGACTTCCCGTGACGCCGCAATACAGCGGAGACTGTGTTTTCAGTGTCCCCGACCCCACCCTCCCGGCGGAAATCTGCACTGCCGATACGGGGCTTCCCGGTGGGGGGCCAAAGCTCGGAGACTCAGCCGCAAGGCTGCAGGCGATGGACCCCCCCCCCCCCCCCCCCCCCCCCCCCCC